>CAUJRU010001048.1:12500-35000 GCA_963277665.1 Viscum album | reverse complement strand
CGACAAAGGAACCCAATCCCACCATGCCTCCCACATCCCAACATCTGCAAGAACTCAACCACACTCGGTGGCTTTTAAGCATAGCCCGACCCGCAACGCTCCATGAAAGGTGAGGAAAAAGGTGGGTACGACAGGACGGGGAAACAACCCAATCCCGCCCATACCCCCCACATCCCACCAGTGAGGAAAAAGGTAGGAACGTCAGGGGATGAGGAGGGAAACCCCCATCCCGCCGTGCCTCCCACATCTCACATTCCGTAGGAACTCAACCGCCATGAGGCAGCTTTTAAGCAGACGAACCAGCAACGCTCAAGAGACGTCGAGGAAAAGGAGTCATGGTAGGTACGGGGGTCCTATGTCCCGCCGCGCCGCCCACATCCCACCATCCACAGGATCCCACAAACCGTGAGGCGGTATTTAAGCACCCAGCCCGCAATGCTCCACAGACGGGGAGGAAAAGGCAGGCACGTCAGGGGACGGGGCAAAAACCCAATCCCGCCGCGCCTCCCACATCCCACCATCCGCAGCAACTCAACCACCCTGAGGCGGCTTTTAAGCAAGCCAAGCCGCACTGCTCTAGAAAAGGCGAGGGAAGGGCAGGAGCGTCGAGGGACGACAAAGGAACACCAACCCACCATGCCTCCCACATCCCACCATCCAAGGAACTCCGCCACCGACAGGTGGCCTTTTAAGCAAGCCCGAACCGCAACGCTCCATGAAAGGTGAGGAAAAAGGCGGGCACGGCATGAGACTGGGCAAAAACCCATTCTTTCCAATGCCCCCCACATCCCACCGGTGAGGAAAAGGAATTACAGCGTCCCACCGCCATGCCTCCCACATCCCACCTTCCGAAGGAACTCAACCGCCATGAGGCAGATTTTAAGCAGACGAACCCACAACGCTCCAGGGACGTTGAGGAAAAGGAGTCATGACAGGAACGGAGGCCCTATGTCCCGCCGCACCCCCCACATCCCACCATTCAAAAGAACTCAACCACCGTTGAGAAACTTTTAACCAAGAACCAGGACACCAACCATGCTCATCTATCATCATCCCATCCAAGTTATATCTGTCTAGTATCGCATCGTCTTTTTAGCAAGCCCTTGGAAGACGGAACCGCAATTGTGCGAGAGAATTCAACCCAAGCATATAGACGGGGCCCCTACATCAGCACCAAAAAAATTCCACTACCAACAGGGAGAACTCCAAAGGGACAAGTGAGGGTCTTCTAGGTGGAGCTCACCCACCTGGGGATTCTTCGCTTGAGATATAACCGAGGAGAAAGTCACCCCTGGCACTGATTTAATGAGACCCGTCACAGTATCACCATCTTTCGATTAGTTTGTCCTTTACATGCGGGACCTGATCTTTGAGACAGGCATATGACTAGTGGAAGGATCAGCCATGTAGCATCACCAACAACATCTGCATTGTTTGGGGTATGACTGAGCTGACCACTCAGACCCCAACACAAGCCCAAACCGTCGTCCCGAACATTCAATTCTGTTCGATTAGTTTGTCCTTTGTACATGCACAACCTGATCTTTGAGACAAGCATATGACTAATGGAAGGATCAGCCAGGTAGCATCACCAACCACATCTGCAATGTTTGAGGTATGACTGAGCAGACCACTCAGACCCCAACACAAGCCCCAACCATCTTCCCAAATCGACAGGATTCCCCTTAATGAGTCATCACCTCCGCATGACGCTCGTGTATCTTGCAGAAACAGTAGATACACATTCTCAAGCCACCCTTATGAACATCATCACCCAAGGCATGACTGAGGAGGAAGGCACCCCAACTTGTCCAATAATGAACCATGGAAATCGTCACCCTGTTGGTGTGAGTTTCTTAGGACCCAAATAACTCGCACGTGGCCCCGACAATGCGTTGAGCAAAGCACTCCCACCAATCATTGCCCAAGGCAGCTTGCTATGGTTCGCATGAAATATCGCTGAATGAGAAATTTAGGAGCACGCTCTCGCATCCTGGTGATACCGACAGTTTCGCGCTTGAACCACTACCAAAATTCCACAACGCTCCAGAGAAGGTGAGGAAAAGGCGGTACAGCAAGGGACGACAAAGGAACCCAATCCCACCATGCCTCCCACATCCCAACATCTGCAAGAACTCAACCACACTCGGTGGCTTTTAAGCATAGCCCGACCCGCAACGCTCCATGAAAGGTGAGGAAAAAGGTGGGTACGACAGGACGGGGAAACAACCCAATCCCGCCCATACCCCCCACATCCCACCAGTGAGGAAAAAGGTAGGAACGTCAGGGGATGAGGAGGGAAACCCCCATCCCGCCGTGCCTCCCACATCTCACATTCCGTAGGAACTCAACCGCCATGAGGCAGCTTTTAAGCAGACGAACCAGCAACGCTCAAGAGACGTCAAGGAAAAGGAGTCAGGGTAGGTACGGGGGTCCTATGTCCCGCCGCGCCGCCCACATCCCACCATCCACAGGATCCCACAAACCGTGAGGCGGTATTTAAGCACCCAGCCCGCAATGCTCCACAGACGGGGAGGAAAAGGCAGGCACGTCAGGGGACGGGGCAAAAACCCAATCCCGCCGCGCCTCCCACATCCCACCATCCGCAGCAACTCAACCACCCTGAGGCGGCTTTTAAGCAAGCCAAGCCGCACTGCTCAAGAGAAGGCGAGGGAAGGGCAGGAGCGTCGAGGGACGACAAAGGAACACCAACCCACCATGCCTCCCACATCCCACCATCCAAGGAACTCCGCCACCGACAGGTGGCCTTTTAAGCAAGCCCGAACCGCAACGCTCCATGAAAGGTGAGGAAAAAGGCGGGCACGGCATGAGACTGGGCAAAAACCCATTCTTTCCAATGCCCCCCACATCCCACCGGTGAGGAAAAGGAATTACAGCGTCCCACCGCCATGCCTCCCACATCCCACCTTCCGAAGGAACTCAACCGCCATGAGGCAGATTTTAAGCAGACGAACCCACAACGCTCCAGGGACGTTGAGGAAAAGGAGTCATGACAGGAACGGAGGCCCTATGTCCCGCCGCACCCCCCACATCCCACCATTCAAAAGAACTCAACCACCGTTGCGAAACTTTTAACCAAGAACCAGGACACCAACCATGCTCATCTATCATCATCCCATCCAAGTTATATCTGTCTAGTATCGCATCGTATTTTTAGCAATCCCTTGGAAGACGGAACCGCAATTGTGCGAGAGAATTCAACCCAAGCATATAGACGGGGCCCCTACATCAGCACCAAAAAAATTCCACTACCAACAGGGAGAACTCCAAAGGGACAAGTGAGGGTCTTCTAGGTGGAGCTCACCCACCTGGGGATTCTTCGCTTGAGATATAACCGAGGAGAAAGTCACCCCTGGCACTGATTTAATGAGACCCGTCACAGTATCACCATCTTTCGATTAGTTTGTCCTTTACATGCGGGACCTGATCTTTGAGACAGGCATATGACTAGTGGAAGGATCAGCCATGTAGCATCACCAACAACATCTGCATTGTTTGGGGTATGACTGAGCTGACCACTCAGACCCCAACACAAGCCCAAACCGTCGTCCCGAACATTCAATTCTGTTCGATTAGTTTGTCCTTTGTACATGCACAACCTGATCTTTGAGACAAGCATATGACTAATGGAAGGATCAGCCAGGTAGCATCACCAACCACATCTGCAATGTTTGAGGTATGACTGAGCAGACCACTCAGACCCCAACACAAGCCCCAACCATCTTCCCAAATCGACAGGATTCCCCTTAATGAGTCATCACCTCCGCATGACGCTCGTGTATCTTGCAGAAACAGTAGATACACATTCTCAAGCCACCCTTATGAACATCATCACCCAAGGCATGACTGAGGAGGAAGGCACCCCAACTTGTCCAATAATGAACCATGGAAATCGTTACCCTGTTGGTGTGAGTTTCTTAGGACACAAATAACTCGCACGTGGCCCAGACAATGCGTTGAGCAAAGCACTCCCACCAATCATTGCCCAAGGCAGCTTGCTATGGTTCGCATGGAATATCGCTGAATGAGAAATTTAGGAGCACGCTCTCGCATCCTGGTGATACCGACAGTTTCGCGCTTGAACCACTACCAAAATTCCACAACGCTCCAGAGAAGGTGAGGAAAAGGCGGTACAGCAAGGGACGACAAAGGAACCCAATCCCACCATGCCTCCCACATCCCAACATCTGCAAGAACTCAACCACACTCAGTGGATTTTAAGCAAAGCCCGACCCGCAACGCTCCATGAAAGGTGAGGAAAAAGGTGGGTACGACAGGACGGGGAAACAACCCAATCCCGCCCATACCCCCCACATCCCACCAGTGAGGGAAAAGGTAGGAACGTCAGGGGATGAGGAGGGAAACCCCCATCCCGCCGTGCCTCCCACATCTCACATTCCGTAGGAACTCAACCGCCATGAGGCAGCTTTTAAGCAGACGAACCAGCAACGCTCAAGAGACGTCGAGGAAAAGGAGTCATGGTAGGTACGGGGGTCCTATGTCCCGCCGCGCTGCCCACATCCCACCATCCACAGGATCCCACAAACCGTGAGGCGGTATTTAAGCACCCAGCCCGCAATGCTCCACAGACGGGGAGGAAAAGGCAGGCACGTCAGGGGACGGGGCAAAAACCCAATCCCGCCGCGCCCCCCACATCCCACCATCCGCAGCAACTCAACCACCCTGAGGCAGCTTTTAAGCAAGCAAAGCCGCACTGCTCTAGAGAAGGCGAGGGAAGGGCAGGAGCGTCGAGGGACGACAAAGGAACACCAACCCACCATGCCTCCCACATCCCACCATCCAAGGAACTCCGCCACCAACAGGTGGCCTTTTAAGCAAGCCCGAACCGCAACGCTCCATGAAAGGTGAGGAAAAAGGCGGGCACGGCATGAGACTGGGCAAAAACCCATTCTTTCCAATGCCCCCCACATCCCACCGGTGAGGAAAAGGAATTACAGCGTCCCACCGCCATGCTTCCCACATCCCACCTTCCGAAGGAACTCAACCGCCGTGAGGCAGATTTTAAGCAGACGAACCCACAACGCTCCAGGGACGTTGAGGAAAAGGAGTCATGACAGGAACAGAGGCCCTATGTCCCGCCGCACCCCCCACATCCCACCATTCAAAAGAACTCAACCACCGTTGCGAAACTTTTAACCAAGAACCAGGACACCAACCATGCTCATCTATCATCATCCCATCCAAGTTATATCTGTCTAGTATCGCATCGTCTTTTTAGCAAGCCCTTGGAACCCGAAACCAAAATTGTGCGATAGAATTCAACCCAAGCATATAGACGGGGCCCGTACATCAGCACCAACAAAATTCCACTACCAACAGGGAGAACTCCAAAGGGACAAGTGAGGGTCTTCAAGGTGGAGCTCACCCACCTGGGGATTCTTCGCTTGAGGTATAACCGAGGAGAAAGTCAGCCCTGGCACTGATTTAATGAGACCTGTCACAGTATCACCATCTTTCGATTAGTTTGTCCTTTACATGCGGGACCTGATCTTTGAGACAGGCATATGACTAGTGGAAGGATCAACCATGTAGCATCACCAACCACATCTGCAATGTTTGAGGTATGACTGAGCAGACCACTCAGACCCCAACACAAGCCCAAACCGTCGTCCCGAGCATTCAATTCCATTCGATTAGTTTGTCCTTCGTACATGCACAGCCTGATCTTTGAGACAATCATATGACTAATGGAAAGATCAACCGGGTACCATCACCAACCACATCTGCAATGTTTGAGGTATGACTGAGCAGACCACTCAGACCCCAACACAAGCCCGAACCATCTCTTCCCAAATCGACATGTTTCCCCTTAATTAGTCATCACCTCTGCATGACGCTCGTGTATCTTGCAGAAACAGTAGATACACATTCTCAAGCCACCCTTATGAACATCATCACCCAAGGCATGACTGAGGAGGAAGGCACCCCAACTTGTCCAATAATGAACCATGGAAATCGTTACCCTGTTGGTGTGAGTTTCTTAGGACCCAAATAACTCGCACGTGGCCCCGACAATGCGTTGAGCAAAGCACTCCCACCAATCATTGCCCAAGGCAGCTTGCTATGGTTCGCATGGAATATCACTGAATGAGAAATTTAGGAGCACGCTCTCGCATCCTGGTGATACCGACAGTTTCGCGCTTGAACCACTACCAAAATTCCACAACGCTCCAGAGAAGGTGAGGAAAAGGCGGTACAGCAAGGGACGACAAAGGAACCCAATCCCACCATGCCTCCCACATCCCAACATCTGCAAGAACTCAACCACAATCAGTGGATTTTAAGCAAAGCCCGACCCGCAACGCTCCATGAAAGGTGAGGAAAAAGGTGGGTACGACAGGACGGGGAAACAACCCAATCCCACCCATACCCCCCACATCCCACCAGTGAGGAAAAAGGTAGGAACGTCAGGGGATGAGGAGGGAAACCCCCATCCCGCCGTGCCTCCCACATCTCACATTCCGTAGGAACTCAACCGCCATGAGGCAGCTTTTAAGCAGACGAACCAGCAACGCTCAAGAGACGTCGAGGAAAAGGAGTAATGGTAGGTACGGGGGTCCTATGTCCCGCCGCGCCGCCCACATCCCACCATCCACAGGATCCCACAAACCGTGAGGCGGTATTTAAGCACCCAGCCCGCAATTCTCCACAGACGGGGAGGAAAAGGCAGGCACGTCAGGGGACGGGGCAAAAACCCAATCCCGCCGCGCCCCCCACATCCCACCATCCGCAGCAACTCAACCGCCCTGAGGCAGCTTTTAAGCAAGCAGAGCCGCACTGCTCTAGAGAAGGCGGGGGAAGGGCAGGAGCGTCGAGGGACGACAAAGGAACACCAACCCACCATGCCTCCCACATCCCACCATCCAAGGAACTCCGCCACCAACAGGTGGCCTTTTAAGCAAGCCCGAACCGCAACGCTCCATGAAAGGTGAGGAAAAAGGCGGGCACGGCATGAGACTGGGCAAAAACCCATTCTTTCCAATGCCCCCCACATCCCACCGGTGAGGAAAAGGAATTACAGCGTCCCACCGCCATGCCTCCCACATCCCACCTTCCGAAGGAACTCAACCGCCATGAGGCAGATTTTAAGCAGACGAACCCACAACGCTCCAGGGACGTTGAGGAAAAGGAGTCATGACAGGAACGGAGGCCCTATGTCCCGCCGCACCCCCCACATCCCACCATTCAAAAGAACTCAACCACCGTTGCGAAACTTTTAACCAAGAACCAGGACACCAACCATGCTCATCTATCATCATCCCATCCAAGTTATATCTGTCTAGTATCGCATCGTCTTTTTAGCAAGCCCTTGGAACCCGAAACCAAAATTGTGCGAGAGAATTCAACCCAAGCATATAGACGGGGCCCTTACATCAGCACCAACAAAATTCCACTACCAACAGGGAGAACTCCAAAGGGACAAGTGAGGTTCTTCTAGGTGGAGCTCACCCACCTGGGGATTCTTCGCTTGATGTATAACCGAGGAGAAAGTCAGCCGTGTCACTGATTTAATGAGACCCTTCACAGTATCACCATCTTTCGATTAGTTTGTCCTTGTACATGCAGGACCTGATCTTTGAGACATGCATATGACTAGTGGAAGGATCACCCATGTAGCGTCACTAACCACATCTGCAATGTTTGAGGTATGACTGAGCAGACCACTCAGACCCCAACACAAGCCTAAACCGTCGTCCCGAGCATTCAATTCCATTCGATTAGTTTGTCCTTTGTACATGCACAACCTGATCTTTGATACAAGCATATGACTAATGGAAGGATCAGCCAGGTAGCATCACCAACCACATCTGCAATGTTTGAGGTATGACTGAGCAAACCACTCAGACCCCAACACAAGCCCAAACCATCTTCCCAAATCGACATGTTTCCCCTTAATTAGTCATCACCTCTGCATGACGCTCGTGTATCTTGCAAAAACAATAGATACACATTCTTCGCTTGATGTATAACCGAGGAGAACGTCAAACTTGTCACTGATTTAATGAGACCCTTCACAGTATCACCATCTTTCGGTTAGTTTGTCCCTGTACATGCACAGACTGATCTTTGAGACAAGCATATGACTAGTGTTCTCATCGGATATCCAACCAAGCCAAACCGTGTTCCATCATTCACATGGAAACATGTACAAGGACCAAATGAAAGCGAGGAGAAATTAAACCCCCACTTACGGATGAGGGTGCCAACGAGACCAACGTTCCCTTCCCAAAAAAGGGAGACCGCAGTATCTTGACAACCATCCACCACTCCCACACAATCGCGTAAGCACAACCATCAACCCACACAACTGACCGTCACGCCTCGAGGGAAGCAACCCGAGAGGCATCACAATGCAGCACATGAAGGCAGGGAAAGCCCGCTATGCATGACACAAGGGAAGGATTGATATACCCAACCCCCTAGCGCCAATGAGACCAACGTTCCATTCCCAAAAAAGGGAGACCGCAGTATCTTGACAACCATCCACCACTTCCACACAATCGCATAAGGGCAACCATCAACCCACACAACTGATCATGCACAACCTGATCTTTGAGACAAGCATATGACTAGTAGAAGGATCAGCCATGTAGCATCACCAACAACATCTGCATTGTTTGAGGTATGACTGAGCTCACCACTCAGACCCCAACACAAGCCCAAACCATCATCCCGAACATTCAATTCCGTTCCATTAGTTTGTCCTTTGTACATGCACAACCTGATCTTTGGGACAAGCATATGACTAATGGAAGGATCAGCCAGGTTGCATCACCAACCACATCTGCAATGTTTGAGGTATGACTGAGCAGACCACTCAGACCCCAACACAAGCCCAAACCGTCTTTCCAAATCGACAGGAACCCAATTAATGAGTCATCACCTCTGCATGATGCTCAATACCGCAATTGTGCGAGAGAATTCAACCCAAGCATATAAACAGGGCCCGTATATCATAACTGACAAAATTCCACTACCAACAGGGAGAACTCCGAAGGGACAAGTGAGGGTCTTCTAGGTGGAGCTCACCCACCTGGGGATTCTTCTCTTGATGTATAACTGAGGAGAAAGTCAGCCCTGGCACTAATTTAATGAGACCCATCACAGTA
Organism: Viscum album; assembly: GCA_963277665.1. Lineage (NCBI taxonomy): Eukaryota > Viridiplantae > Streptophyta > Magnoliopsida > Santalales > Viscaceae > Viscum > Viscum album. Next base: position 25,848 of record CAUJRU010001048.1, on the reverse strand, counting down.
TCACCATCTTTCGATTAGTTTGTCTTTGTACATGCGGGACCTGATCTTTGAGTCAAGCATATGACTAGTTGAAGGATCAGCCATGTAGCATCACCAACAACATCTGCATTGTTTGAGGTATGACTGAGCTAACCACTCATACCCCAACACAAGCCCAAACCGTCTTCCCGAACATTCAATTCCATTCGATTAGTTTTTCCTTTGTACATGCACCACCTGATCTTTGGGACAAGCATATGACTAATGGAAGGATCAGCCAGGTAGCATCACCAACCACATCTGCAATGTTTGAGGTATGACTGAGCAAACCACTCAGACCCCGACACAAGCCCAAACCATCTTCCCAAATCGACAGGATTCCCCTTAATGAGTCATCACCTCTGCGTGACGACGCTCGTGTATCTTGTCGAAACAATAGATACACATTCTTCGCTTGATGTATAACCGAGGAGAACGTCAAACTTGTCACTGATTTAATGAGATCCTTCACAATATCACCATCTTCGGTTAGTTTGTCCCTGTACATGCACAGACTGATCTTTGAGACAAGCATTTGACTAGTGTTCTCAACGGATATCCAACCAAGCCAAACCGTGTTCCATCATTCACATGGAAACATGCACAAGGACCAAATGAAAGCGAGGAGAAATTAATCCCCCACTTACGGATGAGGGTGCCAACGAGACCAACGTTCCCTTCCCAAAAAAGGGAGACCGCAGTATCTTGACAACCATCCACCACTCCCACACAATCGCGTAAGCACAACCATCAACCCACACAACTGACCGTGACGCCTCAAGGGAAGCAACCCGAGAGGCATCACAATGCAGCACATGAAGGCAGGGAAAGCCCGCTATGCATGACACAAGGGAAGGATTTATATACCCAACCCCCTAGAGCCAACGAGACCAACGTTCCCTTCCCAAAAAAGGGAGACCGCAGTATCTTGACAACCATCCACCACTCCCACACAATCGCGTAAGCACAACCATCAACCCACACAACTGACCGTGACGCCTCCAGGGAAGCAACCCGAGAGGCATCACAATGCAGCACATGAAGGCAGGGAAAGCCCGCTATGCATGACACAAGGGAAGGATTGATATACCCAACCCCCTAGAGCCAACGAGACCAACGTTCCCTTCCCAAAAAAGGGAGACCGCAGTATCTTGACCACCATCCACCACTCCCACACAATCGCATAAGCGCAACCATCAACCCACACAACTGATCATGCAGGACCTGACCTTTGAGACAAGCATATGACTAGTGGAAGGATCAGCCATGTAGCATCACCAACAACATCTGCATTGTTTGAGGTATGACTGAGCTCACCACTCAGACCCCAACACAAGCCCAAACCGTCGTCTCGAACATTCAATTCCGTTCGATTAGTTTGTCCTTTGTACATGCACAACCTGATTTTTGAGACAAGCATATGACTAATGGAAGGATCAGACAGGTTGCACCACCAACAACATCTGCAATGTTTGAGGTATGACTGAGCAGACCACTCAGACCCCAACACAATCCCAAACCGTCTTCCCAAATCGACAGGAACCCAATTAATGAGTCTTCACCTCTGCATGATGCTCAAAACCGCAATTGTACGAGAGAATTCAACCCAAGCATATAAACAGGGCCCGTATATCAGCACTAACAAAATTCCACTACCAACAGGGAGAACTCCGATGGGACAAGTGAGGATCTTCTAGGTGGAGCTCACCCACCTGGGGATTCTTCGCTTGATGTATAACCGAGGAGAAAGTCAGCCGTGTCACTGATTTAATGAGACCCTTCACAGTATCACCATCTTTCGATTAGTTTGTCCCTGTACATGCACTAACTGATCTTTGAGACAAGCATATGACTAGTGGAAGGATCAACCATGTAGCATTACCAACAACATCTGCATTGTTTGTGGTATAACTGAGCAGACCACTCAGACCCCAACACAAGCCCAAACCATCATCCCGAACATTCAATTCCGTTCGATTAGTTTATCCTTTGTAAATGCACAACCTGATCTTTGAGACAAGCATATGACTAATGGTAGGATCAGCCAGGTAGCATCACCAACCACATCTGCAATGTTTGAGGTATGACTGAGCAGACCACTCAAACCCCAACACAAGCCCAAATCATCTTCCCAAATCGACAGGATTCCCCTTAATGAGTCATCACCTCTGCATGACGCTCGTGTATCTTGCAGAAACAATAGATACACATTCTTCGCTTGATGTAAAACCGAGGAGAACGTCAGACTTGTCCCTGATTTACTGAGACCCTTCACAGTATCACCATCTTCGATTAGTTTGTCCCTGTACATGCACAGACTGATCTTTGAGACAAGCATATGACTAGTGTTCTCAACGGATATCCAACCAAGCCAAACCGTGTTCCATCATTCACATGGAAACATGCACAAGGACCAAATGAAAGCGAGGAGAAATTAAACCCCCACTTAAGGATGAGGGTGCCAACGAGACCAACGTTCCCTTCCCAAAAAAGGGAGACCGCAGTATCTTGACAACCATCCACCACTCCCACACAATCGCGTAAGCACAACCATCAACCCACACAGCTGATCGTGACGCCTCGAGGGATGCAACCCGAGAGGCATCACAATGCAGCACATGAAGGCATGGAAAGCCCGCTATGCATGACACAAGGGAAGGATTGATATACCCAACCCCCTAGAGCCAACGAGACCAACGTTCCCTTCCCAAAAAAGGGAGACCGCGGTATCTTGACAACCATCCACCACTCCCACACAATCGCATAAGCGCAACCATCAACCCACACAACTGATCATGCAGGACCTGATCTTTGAGACAAGCATATGACTAGTGGAAGGATCAGACATGTAGAATCACCAACAACATCTGCATTGTTTGAGGTATGACTGAGCTCACCACTCAGACCCCAACACAAGCCCAAACCGTCGTCCCGAACATTCAATTCCGTTCGATTAGTTTGTCCATTGTACATGCACAACATGATCTTTGAGACAAGCATATGACTAATGGAAGGATCAACAAGGTTGCATCACCAACCACATCTGCAATGTTTGAGGTATGACCCCACCTCAACGTCCTTCCCTTCAAGGCACGCCGCATGCACCAAGACGGGCCTCGAGGCCCCTTCAAATCGTCTCACTCGTATGCCATTGTCTGGAAACGACTGTCAGCCCGCAAGATCACACATGCGACAAACCCCATCTCGTTGTCATCGTTTTTAGGGCGCACTACCTCGGGAAAGACAAGCCCCAAGCACGGGACGAATCATCGAGAATTCATGGCATTGCGTCCATGCCATTTTCCATGTCACTGGGCACGTCATCGGGTGGCTCTAGGCACGCAGGACAAGACCCACGCCCAGGGGGGGTCGCCGACCACTCCCCCCCCTAAAGAGACATTTATGCATTTCCAGCTATTCCACCAGGAAACATCAACAGTGACGAGGAGACATACTGATGGGTTTAGACCACCCTAAGGGCACCGCAGTGCATGAAAGACAACACGGGTTGCCCTAAAAGAGCTATGAAACCATAGGAAGGGCCACCGACGTGACCCCTTAGGCACATGAAGGCCGCCGACACGTCATGGCATCCGTCCCGCGTCTCGTCCATCACCGCAGAGAAGACACGCCCCATGTCCAGAGCGGGTCCTCACGCATGAAAGGAATTATCTTGAGGCGGTCATTGTCATTACATACTGTACCCAACAACATATGACAAACCCCACCACGTCGTCCTTCCTTGCAAGGCACACCGCATCCTCCAAGGCAAGCCCCGATGCCCCTTCAAATCGTCCCACTCGGGTGGCGTTGTCTCCACGTGATTGTCAGTACGTCGGACCTGACACGCGACGCACCCCGGCTCATTGTCATCACTTTTATGGCGCATTACCTCAGACAAGACAAGCCCCAAGCACCGTATGAATCCTCAAGCTTTCATGGATTTGTCTGGAGGCCATTTTTCCATGTCCGTGGGCATGTCACTAGGTGGCTCTGGGCACGCAGGACAAGACCCACGCCCAGGGGGGGTCGCCGACCACTCCCCCCCTAAAGAGACATTTATGCATTTTCAGCTGTCCCACCAGGAAACATCAGCACTGACGAGGAGACATACTAACGGGTTTAGACAACCCTGTGGGCACCACAGCGCATGAAAGACAACACGTGTTGCCCTAAAAGATATATGAAACCATAGGAACAGCCACCGATGTGACCCCTTAAGCACATGAAGGCCGCCGACACGTAGTAGCATTCATCCCGGGTAGCGTCCAACACCGCCGAGAAGACAGGCCCCATGTCCAGAGAGGGTCCTCACGCATGAAATGAATTCTCTTTAGGTGGTCATTGTCATTACATACGGGACACGACAACAGATGACAAACCCCACCGCAACGTCCTTCCTTTCAAGGCACGCCACACGCACCAAGACGGGCCTCGAGGCCCCTTCAAATCGTCTCACTCGGATGCCATTGTCTGGACACGACTGTCAGTCCGCAGGATCACACATGCGACAAACCCCATCTCATTGTCATCGTTTTTAGGGCGCACTACCTCGGGCAAGACAAGCCCCAAGCACGGGACGAATCATCAGAAATTCATGGCACTGCGTCGATGCCATTTTCCATGTCACTCGGCATGTCAGTGGGTGGCTCTAGGCACGCAGGACAAGACCCACGCCCAGGGGGGGTCGCCGACCACTCCCCCCCTAAAGAGACATTTATGCATTTCCAGCTATACCACCAGGAAACATCAACAGTGACGAGGAGACATACTGATGGGTTTAGACCACCCTAAGGGCACCGCAGTGCATGAAAGACAACACGGGTTGCCCTAAAAGAGCTATGAAACCATAGGAAGGGCCACCGACGTGACCCCTTAGGCACATGAAGGCCGCCGACACGTCATGGCATCCGTCCCGCGTCTCGTCCATCACCGCAGAGAAGACGCGCCCCATGTCCAGAGCGAGTCCTCACGCCTCAAAGGAATTATCTTTAGGTGGTCATTGTCAATACATACCGTACCCAACAACATATGACAAACCCCACCACATCGTCCTTCCTTGCAAGGCACACCGCATCCACCAAGGCAAGCCCCGAGGCCCCTTCAAATCGTCTCACTCGGATGCCGTTGTCTCCACGTGATCGTCAGTACGTCGGACCTCACACACGCGACAAACCCCATCTCATTGTCATCGTTTTTATGGCGCACTACCTCGGGCAAGACAAGCCCGAAGCACGGGACGAATCATCAGGAATTCTTGGCATTGCGTCGATGCCATTTTCCACGTCACTCGGCGTGGGTCTGACACGCGACGCACCCCAGCTCATTGTCATCACTTTTATGGCGCATTACCTCAGACAAGACAAGCCCCAAGCACCGTACGAATCATCAGGCTTTCATGGATTCATCTGGAGGCCGTTTTTCCATGTCCGTGGGCATGTCACTGGGTGGCTCTGGGCACACAGGACAAGACCCACGCCCAGGGGGGGTCACCGACCACTCCCCCCCTAAAGAGACATTTATGCATTTCCAGCTGTCCCACCAGGAAACATCAGCACTGACGAGGAGACATACTGATGGGTTCAGACAACCCTGTGGGCACCACAGCGCATGAAAGACAACACGTGTTGCCCTAAAAGAGATATGAAACCATAGGAATAGCCACCAATGTGACCCCTTAGGCACATCAAGGCCGCCATCACGTACTAGCATCCATCCCGGGTAGCGTCCAACACCGCCGAGAAGACAGGCCCCATGTCCAGAGAGGGTCCTCACGCATGAAATGAATTCTCTTTAGGTGGTCATTATCATTACATACGGGACACGAAAACACATGAATAACCACACCTCAACGTCCTTCCTTTCAAGGCACACCGCATGCACCAAGACGGGCCTCGAGGCCCCTTCAAATCGTCTCACTCGGATGCCTTTGTCTGGAAACGACTGTCAGCCCGCAAGATCACACATGCGACAAAACCCATCTCATTGTCATCGTTTTTAGGGCGCACTACCTCGGGAAAGACAAGCCCCAAGCACGGGACGAATCATCAAGAATTCATGGCATTGCGTCGATGCCATTTTCCATGTCACTGGGCATGTCATCGGGTGGCTCTAGGCACGCAGGACAAGACCCACGCCCAGGGGGGGTCGCCGACCACTCCCCCCCTAAAGAGACATTTATGCATTTCCAGCTATTCCACCAGGAAACATCAAAAGTGACGAGGAGACATACTGAGGGGTTTAGACCACCCTAAGGGCACCGCAGTGCATGAAAGACAACACGGGTTGCCCTAAAAGAGCTATGAAACCATAGGAAGGGCCACCGACGTGACCCCTTAGGCACATGAAGGCCGCCGACACGTCATGACATCCGTCCCGCGTCTCGTCCATCACCGCAGAGAAGACACGCCCCATGTCCAGAGCGGGTCCTCACGCATGAAATGAATTATCTTTAGGCGGTCATTGTCATTACATACCGTACCCAACAACATATGACAAACCCCACCACGTCGTCCTTCCTTGCAAGGCACACCGCATCCTCCAAGGCAAGCCCCGATGCCCCTTCAAATCGTCCCACTCGGGTGGCGTTGTCTCCACGTGATTGTCAGTACGTCGGACCTGACACGCGACGCACCCCGGCTCATTGTCATCACTTTTATGGCGCATTACCTCATACAAGACAAGCCCCAAGCACCGTATGAATCCTCAAGCTTTCATGGATTTGTCTGGAGGCCATTTTTCCATGTCCGTGGGCATGTCACTAGGTGTCTCTGGGCACGCAGGACAAGACCCACGCCCAGGGGGGGTCGCCGACCACTCCCCCCCTAAAGAGACATTTATGCCTTTCCAGCTGTCCCACCAGGAAACATCAGCACTGACGAGGAGACATACTGGAGGGTTTAGACAACCCTGTGGGCACCACAGCGCATGAAAGTCAACACGTGTTGCCCTAAAAGATATATGAAACCGTAGGAACAGCCACCGATGTGACCCCTTAGGCACATGAAGGCCGCCGACACGTAGTAGCATTCATCCCGGGTAGCGTCCAACACCGCCGAGAAGACAGGCCCCATGTCCAGAGAGGGTCCTCACGCATGAAATGAATTCTCTTTAGGTGGTCATTGTCATTACATACGGGACACGACAACAGATGACAAACCCCACCGCAACGTCCTTCCTTTCAAGGCACGCCACACGCACCAAGACGGGCCTCGAGGCCCCTTCAAATCGTCTCACTCGGATGCCATTGTCTGGACAAGACTGTCAGTCCGCAGGATCACACATGCGACAAACCCCATCTCATTGTCATCGTTTTTAGGGCGCACTACCTCGGGCAAGACAAGCCCCAAGCACGAGACGAATCATCAGGAATTCATGGCACTGCGTCGATGCCATTTTCCATGTCACTCGGCATGTCATTGGGTGGCTCTAGGCACGCAGGACAAGACCCACGCCCAGGGGGGGTCGCCGACCACTCCCCCCCTAAAGAGACATTTATGCATTTCCAGCTATACCACCAGGAAACATCAACAGTGACGAGGAGACATACTGATGGGTTTAGACCACCCTAAGGGCACCGCAGTGCATGAAAGACAACACGGGTTGCCCTAAAAGAGCTATGAAACCATAGGAAGGGCCACCGACGTGACCCCTTAGGCACATGAAGGCCGCCGACACGTCATGGCATCCGCCCCGCGTCTCGTCCATCACCGCAGAGAAGACACGCCCCATGTCCAGAGCTGGTCCTCACGCCTCAAAGGAATTATCTTTAGGCGGTCATTGTCAATACATACCGTACCCAACAACATATGACAAACCCCACCACGTCGTCCTTCCTTGCAAGGCACACCGCATCCACCAAGGCAAGCCCCGAGGCCCCTTCAAATCGTCCCACTCGGATGGCGTTGTCTCCACGTGATTGTCAGTACGTCGGACCTGACACGCGACGCACCCCGGCTCATTGTCATCACTTTTATGACGCATTACCTCAGACAAGACAAGCCCCAAGCACCGTACGAATAATCAAGCTTTCATGGATTTGTCTGGAGGTCGTTTTTCCATGTTCGTGGGCATGTCACTGGGTGGCTCTGGGCACGCAGGACAAGACCCACGCCCAGGGGGGGTCGCCGACCACTCCCCCCCTAAAGAGACATTTATGCATTTCCAGCTGTCCCACCAGGAAACATCAGCACTGACGAGGACACATACTGATGGGTTCAGACAACCCAATGGGCACCACAACGCATGAAAGACAGCACGTGTTGCCCTAAAAGAGCTACGAATCCATACGAACAGCCACCAAAGTGACCCCTTAGGCACATGAAGGCCGCCGACACGTCATGGCATCCGTCCCGGGTATCATCCAACACCGCCGAGAAGACAGGACCCATGTCCAGAGCGGGTCCCCGCGCATGAAATGAATTATCTTTAGGCGGTCATTGTCTTTACATTCCGAACACAACAACATGTGACAAACCCCACCTCGACGTCCTTCCTTTCAAGAAACGCCGCATGCACCAAGACGGGCCCCGAGACCCCTTCAAATCGTCTCACTCGGATGCCATTGTCTGAACACGACTGTCAGTCCGCAGGATCTCGAAGGCGACAAACACCATCCCATTGTCATCGTTTTTATGGCGCACTACCTCGGGCAAGACAAGCCCCAAGCACGGGACGAATCATCAGGCATTCATGGCATTAAGTCGATGTCATTTTGCATGTCAATGGGCATCACATTGGGTGGCTCTAGGCACGCAGGACAAGACCCACGCCCGGGGGGGTCGCCGACCACTCCCCCCCTAAAGAGACATTTATGCATTTCCAGCTATTCCACCAGGAAACATCAACACCGACGAGGAGACATACTGATGGGTTTAGACCACCCTGAGGGCAGGGCAGCGCATGAAAGGCAACACGTGTTGCCCTAAAAGAGCTATGAAACCATAGGAAGGGCCACCGACGTGGCCCCTTAGGCACATGAAGGCCGCCGACACGTCATGGCATCCGTCCCACGTATCGTCCATCACCACAGCGAAGACACGCCCCATGTCCAGAGCGGGTCCCCACGCATGAAAGGAATTCTCTTTAGGCGGTCATTGTCATTACATACCGGACCCAACAACATATGACAAACCCCACCTCATTGTCCTTCCATTCAAGGCACACCGCATCCACCAAGGCAAGCCCTGAGGCCCCTTCAAATCCTCTCACCCGGATGGCGTTGTCTCCACCTGATTGTCAGTACGGAGGACCTGACACGCGACGAAACCCGGCTCATTGTCATCACTTTTATGGCGCACTACCTCGAACAAGACAAGCCCCAAGCACCGGACGAATCATCAAGCTGTCTTTGCTTTGTCCGGAGGCTGTTTTTCCATGTCCGTGGGCATGTCACTGGGTGGCTCTGGGCACGCAGGACAAGACCCACGCCCAGGGGGGGTCGCCGACCACTCCCCCCCTAAAGAGACATTTATGCATTTCCAGCTGTCCCACCAGGAAACATCAGCACTGACGAGGAGACATACTGATGGGTTTAGACAACCCTGTGGGCACCACAGCGCATGAAAGACAACACGTGTTGCCCTAAAAGAGATATGAAACCATAGGAACAACCACTGATGTGACCCCTTAGGCACATCAAGGCCGCCGACACGTAGTAGCATTCGTCGCGGGTAGCATCCAACGCCGCCGAGAAGACAGGCCCCATGTCCAGAGCGGGTCCTCGCGCATGAAATGAATTCTCTTTAGGTGGTCATTGTCATTACATACGGGACACGACAACATATGAAAAACCCCACCTCGACGTCCTTCCTTTCAAGGCACGCCGCATGCACCAAGACGGGCCCTGAGGCCCCTTCAAATCGTCTCACTCGGATGCCATTGTCTGGACGCGACTGTCAGTCCGCAGGATCGCACATGCGACAAACCCCGTCTCATTGCCATCGTTTTTAGGGCGCACTACCTCAGGCAAGACAAGCCCCAAGCACGGGACGAATCATCAGGAATTCATGGCATTGCGTCGATGCCATTTTCCATGTCACTGGGCATGTCTGTGGGTGGCTCTCGGCACGCAGGACAAGACCCACGCCCAGGGGGGGTCGCCGACCACTCCCCCCCTAAAGAGACATTTATGCATTTCCAGCTATTCCACCAGGAAACATCAACACTGACGAGGAGACATACTGAGTGGTTTAGACCACCCAGAGGGAACCGCAGCGCATGAAAGGCAACACGTGTTGCCCTAAAAGGGCTATGAAACCATAGGAAGGGACACCGACGTGGCCCCTTAGGCACATGAAGGCCGCCGACACGTCATGGCATCCGTCCCGCGTATCGTCCAACACCGCCGAGGAGACAGGACCCATGTCCAGAGCGGGTCCTCACGCATGAAATGAATTCTCTTTAGGTGGTCATTGTCTTTACATACCGGACACAACAACATATGACAAGCCCCACCTCAACGTCCTTCCTTTGAGGCCCCTTCAAATCGCCTCACTAGGATTCCATTGTCTGGACGCGATTGTCAGTCCGTAGGATCTCACAGGCGACAAACCCCACCCATCTCATTGTCATCGGTTTTATGGAGCACCACCTCGGGCAAGGACAAGACCCTAGCACGGGAAGAATCATCAGGAATTCAGGGCATTGCGTCGATGCCATTTTCCATGTCACTGGGCATGTCATTGGGTGGCTCTAGGCACGCAGGACAAGACCCACGCCCAGGGGGGGTCGCGACCACTCCCCCCCTAAAGAGACATTTATGCATTTCCAGCTATCCCACCAGGAAACATAAACACTGACGAGGAGACATACTGATGGGTTTAGACCACCCTGAGGGCACCGGCAGCGCATGAAAGACAACACGTGTTGCCTAAAAGAGCTATGAAACCATAGGAAGGGCCACCGACGTTGACCCCTTATGCACATGAAGGCCAACCGACAAGTCATGGCATCCATCCCGCGTATCGTCGATCACCGCCTGAGAAGACACGCCCCATTGTTCCAGAGCGGGTCCTCACTCATGGAAAAGAATTCTCTTTAGGTGGTAATTGTAATTACATACAGGACCCAACAACATATGAAAAACCCCACCTCGACGTCCTTCCTTTCAAGGCACGTCGCATCCACCAAGACATGCCCACGGAGGCCACTTCAAATCGTCTCACTCGGATGGCTTTGTCTCCACGCGATTGTCAGTTCGTCGGACCTGACACGCGACGAACCCCGTCTCATTGTCATCGCTTTTATGGGGCACTACCGCGGGCAAGACAAGCCCCAAGCACAGGAGGAATCATCTAGAGGCCATTTTTCCATGTCTGTGGGCATGTCACTGGGTGGCTCTGGGCACGCAGGACAAGACCCACGCCCAGGGTGGGGTCGCCGACCACTCCCCCCCCTAAAGAGACATTTCTGCATTTCCAGCTCTCCCACCAGGAAACATCAGCACTGACGAAGGAGACATACTGAGTGGTTTAGACCACCCAGAGGGAACCGCAGCGCATGAAAGACAACACGTGTTGCCCTAAAAGAGCTATGAAACCATAGGAACGGCAACCGACGTGACCCCTTAGGCACGTGAAGGCCGCCGACACGTCATGGCATCCTTCCCGCGTATCGTTCGACCACCGCCGGAGAAGACAGACCCCATGTCCAGAGCGGGTCCTCACGCATGAAATGAATTCTCTTTAGGTGGTCGGTGTCATTACATACCGAACCCAACAACATATGACAAACCCCAGCTCGGCGTCCTTCCTTTCAAGGCACCCCCGCATCCACCAAGACAAGCCTCGAGGCCCCTTCAAAATCGTCTCACTCGGGATGGCATTGTCTCCACGCGATTGTCGGTACCGTAGGACCTCACACGCGACGAACCCCGGCTCATTGTCAAAGCTTTTAAGGCGCACTACCCCGGAGAAGACAAGCCCCAAGCACCGGACGAATCATCACGCATTGATGGCATTGTCTAGAGGCCATTTTTCCATGTCCGTGGGCATGTCACTGGGTGGCTCGAGGCACGCAGGACAAGACCCACGCCCAGGGGGGGGTCGCCGACCACTCCCCCCCTAAAGAGACATTTATGCATTTACAGCTATCCCACCAGGAAACATCAGCACTGACGAGGAGACATACTGAGTGGTTTAGACCACCCAGAGGGCACCCCAGCTCATGAAAGACAACGCGAGTTGCCCTAAAAGAGCTATGAAACCATAGGAACGGCCACCGACGTGACCCCTTAGGCACATGAAGGCCGCCGGCACGTCATGGCATCCGTCCCGCGTGTCGTCGACCACCGCCGAGAAGACAACCCCATGTCCAGAGCGGGTCCTCACGCATGAAACGAATTCTATTTAGGTGTGGTCATGGACGTTACATACCGGACCCAACAAGATATGGCAAACCCCAGCTCGGCGTCCTTCCTTTCAAGGCACCCCGCATCCACCAATGCAAGCCCCGGATGCCCCTTCAAATCGTCTCACTCGGATGGAATTGTCTCCACGCGATTGTCAGTACGTAGGACCTGACACGCGACGAACCCCGACTCATTTTCAAAGCTTTGATGGCGCACTACCCCGGACAAGACAAGCCCCAAGCACCGGACGAATCATCAAGCATTCATGGGATTGTCTAGAGCCATTTTTCCATGTCCGTGGGCATGTCATTGGGTGGCTCTGGGCACGCAGGACAAGACCCACGCCCAGGGGGGGTCGCCGACCACTCCCCCCCTAAAGAGACATTTATGCATTTTCCAGCTATCCCACCAGGAAACATCATCAGTGACGAGGAGACATACTGAGGGGTTTAGACATCCCAGAGGTCAGTGCAGCGCATGAAAGACAACACGTGTTGCCCTAAAAGAGCTATGAAACCATAGGAACGGACCACCGACGTGACCCCCTTAGGCACTTGAAGGCCGCCGACACGTCATGGCATCGTGCCCGCGTATCGTCGATCACCGCCGAGAAGACATGCCCCATGTCCACAGCGGGTCCTCACGCATGAAATGAATTCTCATCAGGTGGTGATTGTCGTTACATATAGGACCCAACAACATTTCACCAACCACCACCTCCATGTCTTTCCTTTTAAGGCACACCGCATCCACCAAGACAAGCCCCGAGGCCCCTTCAAATCGCCTCACCCGGATGGCATTGTCTCCACGCGATTGTCAGTACGTAGGACCTGACACGTGACGAACCCCGGCTCATTGGTCATCGCTTTCATGGCGCAATACCCCGGACAAGACAAGCCCCAAGCACCGGGACGAATCACCAAGCATTCATGGCATTGTCTAGAGGCCATTTTTTCATGTCCGTGGGCATGTCATTGGGTG
>CAUJRU010001048.1:0-5000 GCA_963277665.1 Viscum album | reverse complement strand
AATATCACTGAATGGGAAATTTAGGAGCACGGTCTCTCATCCTGGTGATACCGACAGTTTCGCGCTTGAACCACTACCAAAATCCCACAACGCTCCAGAGAAGGTGAGGAAAAGGCAGGTACAGCAAAGGACGACAAAGGAACCCAATCCCACCATGCCTCCCACATCCCAACATCTGCAAGAACTCAACCACACTCGGTGGCTTTTAAGCATAGCCCGACCCGCAACGCTCCATGAAAGGTGAGGAAAAAGGTGGGTACGACAGGACGGGGAAACAACCCAATCCCGCCCATACCCCCCACATCCCACCAGTGAGGAAAAAGGTAGGAACGTCAGGGGATGAGGAGGGAAACCCCCATCCCGCCGTGCCTCCCACATCTCACATTCCGTAGGAACTCAACCGCCATGAGGCAGCTTTTAAGCAGACGAACCAGCAACGCTCAAGAGACGTCGAGGAAAAGGAGTCATGGTAGGTACGGGGGTCCTATGTCCCGCCGCGCCGCCCACATCCCACCATCCACAGGATCCCACAAACCGTGAGGCGGTATTTAAGCACCCAGCCCGCAATGCTCCACAGACGGGGAGGAAAAGGCAGGCACGTCAGGGGACGGGGCAAAAACCCAATCCCGCCGCGCCTCCCACATCCCACCATCCGCAGCAACTCAACCACCCTGAGGCGGCTTTTAAGCAAGCCAAGCCGCACTGCTCTAGAGAAGGCGAGGGAAGGGCAGGAGCGTCGAGGGACGACAAAGGAACACCAACCCACCATGCCTCCCACATCCCACCATCCAAGGAACTCCGCCACCGACAGGTGGCCTTTTAAGCAAGCCCGAACCGCAACGCTCCATGAAAGGTGAGGAAAAAGGCGGGCACGGCATGAGACTGGGCAAAAACCCATTCTTTCCAATGCCCCCCACATCCCACCGGTGAGGAAAAGGAATTACAGCGTCCCACCGCCATGCCTCCCACATCCCACCTTCCGAAGGAACTCAACCGCCATGAGGCAGATTTTAAGCAGACGAACCCACAACGCTCCAGGGACGTTGAGGAAAAGGAGTCATGACAGGAACGGAGGCCCTATGTCCCGCCGCACCCCCCACATCCCACCATTCAAAAGAACTCAACCACCGTTGAGAAACTTTTAACCAAGAACCAGGACACCAACCATGCTCATCTATCATCATCCCATCCAAGTTATATCTGTCTAGTATCGCATCGTCTTTTTAGCAAGCCCTTGGAAGACGGAACCGCAATTGTGCGAGAGAATTCAACCCAAGCATATAGACGGGGCCCCTACATCAGCACCAAAAAAATTCCACTACCAACAGGGAGAACTCCAAAGGGACAAGTGAGGGTCTTCTAGGTGGAGCTCACCCACCTGGGGATTCTTCGCTTGAGATATAACCGAGGAGAAAGTCACCCCTGGCACTGATTTAATGAGACCCGTCACAGTATCACCATCTTTCGATTAGTTTGTCCTTTACATGCGGGACCTGATCTTTGAGACAGGCATATGACTAGTGGAAGGATCAGCCATGTAGCATCACCAACAACATCTGCATTGTTTGGGGTATGACTGAGCTGACCACTCAGACCCCAACACAAGCCCAAACCGTCGTCCCGAACATTCAATTCTGTTCGATTAGTTTGTCCTTTGTACATGCACAACCTGATCTTTGAGACAAGCATATGACTAATGGAAGGATCAGCCAGGTAGCATCACCAACCACATCTGCAATGTTTGAGGTATGACTGAGCAGACCACTCAGACCCCAACACAAGCCCCAACCATCTTCCCAAATCGACAGGATTCCCCTTAATGAGTCATCACCTCCGCATGACGCTCGTGTATCTTGCAGAAACAGTAGATACACATTCTCAAGCCACCCTTATGAACATCATCACCCAAGGCATGACTGAGGAGGAAGGCACCCCAACTTGTCCAATAATGAACCATGGAAATCGTCACCCTGTTGGTGTGAGTTTCTTAGGACCCAAATAACTCGCACGTGGCCCCGACAATGCATTGAGCAAAGCACTCCCACCAATCATTGCCCAAGGCAGCTTGCTATGGTTCGCATGAAATATCGCTGAATGAGAAATTTAAGAGCACGCTCTCGCATCCTGGTGATACCGACAGTTTCGCGCTTGAACCACTACCAAAATTCCACAACGCTCCAGAGAAGGTGAGGAAAAGGCGGTACAGCAAGGGACGACAAAGGAACCCAATCCCACCATGCCTCCCACATCCCAACATCTGCAAGAACTCAACCACACTCGGTGGCTTTTAAGCATAGCCCGACCCGCAACGCTCCATGAAAGGTGAGGAAAAAGGTGGGTACGACAGGACGGGGAAACAACCCAATCCCGCCCATACCCCCCACATCCCACCAGTGAGGAAAAAGGTAGGAACGTCAGGGGATGAGGAGGGAAACCCCCATCCCGCCGGGCCTCCCACATCTCACATTCCGTAGGAACTCAACCGCCATGAGGCAGCTTTTAAGCAGACGAACCAGCAACGCTCAAGAGACGTCAAGGAAAAGGAGTCAGGGTAGGTACGGGGGTCCTATGTCCCGCCGCGCCGCCCACATCCCACCATCCACAGGATCCCACAAACCGTGAGGCGGTATTTAAGCACCCAGCCCGCAATTCTCCACAGACGGGGAGGAAAAGGCAGGCACGTCAGGGGACGGGGCAAAAACCCAATCCCGCCGCGCCTCCCACATCCCACCATCCGCAGCAACTCAACCACCCTGAGGCGGCTTTTAAGCAAGCCAAGCCGCACTGCTCTAGAGAAGGCGAGGGAAGGGCAGGAGCGTCGAGGGACGACAAAGGAACACCAACCCACCATGCCTCCCACATCCCACCATCCAAGGAACTCCGCCACCGACAGGTGGCCTTTTAAGCAAGCCCGAACCGCAACGCTCCATGAAAGGTGAGGAAAAAGGCGGGCACGGCATGAGACTGGGCAAAAACCCATTCTTTCCAATGCCCCCCACATCCCACCGGTGAGGAAAAGGAATTACAGCGTCCCACCGCCATGCCTCCCACATCCCACCTTCCGAAGGAACTCAACCGCCATGAGGCAGATTTTAAGCAGACGAACCCACAACGCTCCAGGGACGTTGAGGAAAAGGAGTCATGACAGGAACGGAGGCCCTATGTCCCGCCGCACCCCCCACATCCCACCATTCAAAAGAACTCAACCACCGTTGCGAAACTTTTAACCAAGAACCAGGACACCAACCATGCTCATCTATCATCATCCCATCCAAGTTATATCTGTCTAGTATCGCATCGTATTTTTAGCAAGCCCTTGGAAGACGGAACCGCAATTGTGCGAGAGAATTCAACCCAAGCATATAGACGGGGCCCCTACATCAGCACCAAAAAAATTCCACTACCAACAGGGAGAACTCCAAAGGGACAAGTGAGGGTCTTCTAGGTGGAGCTCACCCACCTGGGGATTCTTCGCTTGAGATATAACCGAGGAGAAAGTCACCCCTGGCACTGATTTAATGAGACCCGTCACAGTATCACCATCTTTCGATTAGTTTGTCCTTTACATGCGGGACCTGATCTTTGAGACAGGCATATGACTAGTGGAAGGATCAGCCATGTAGCATCACCAACAACATCTGCATTGTTTGGGGTATGACTGAGCTGACCACTCAGACCCCAACACAAGCCCAAACCGTCGTCCCGAACATTCAATTCTGTTCGATTAGTTTGTCCTTTGTACATGCACAACCTGATCTTTGAGACAAGAATATGACTAATGGAAGGATCAGCCAGGTAGCATCACCAACCACATCTGCAATGTTTGAGGTATGACTGAGCAGACCACTCAGACCCCAACACAAGCCCCAACCATCTTCCCAAATCGACAGGATTCCCCTTAATGAGTCATCACCTCCGCATGACGCTCGTGTATCTTGCAGAAACAGTAGATACACATTCTCAAGCCACCCTTATGAACATCATCACCCAAGGCATGACTGAGGAGGAAGGCACCCCAACTTGTCCAATAATGAACCATGGAAATCGTTACCCTGTTGGTGTGAGTTTCTTAGGACACAAATAACTCGCACGTGGCCCCGACAATGCGTTGAGCAAAGCACTCCCACCAATCATTGCCCAAGGCAGCTTGCTATGGTTCGCATGGAATATCGCTGAATGAGAAATTTAGGAGCACGCTCTCGCATCCTGGTGATACCGACAGTTTCGCGCTTGAACCACTACCAAAATTCCACAACGCTCCAGAGAAGGTGAGGAAAAGGCGGTACAGCAAGGGACGACAAAGGAACCCAATCCCACCATGCCTCCCACATCCCAACATCTGCAAGAACTCAACCACACTCAGTGGATTTTAAGCAAAGCCCGACCCGCAACGCTCCATGAAAGGTGAGGAAAAAGGTGGGTACGACAGGACGGGGAAACAACCCAATCCCGCCCATACCCCCCACATCCCACCAGTGAGGGAAAAGGTAGGAACGTCAGGGGATGAGGAGGGAAACCCCCATCCCGCCGTGCCTCCCACATCTCACATTCCGTAGGAACTCAACCGCCATGAGGCAGCTTTTAAGCAGACGAACCAGCAACGCTCAAGAGACGTCGAGGAAAAGGAGTCATGGTAGGTACGGGGGTCCTATGTCCCGCCGCGCCGCCCACATCCCACCATCCACAGGATCCCACAAACCGTGAGGCGGTATTTAAGCACCCAGCCCGCAATGCTCCACAGACGGGGAGGAAAAGGCAGGCACGTCAGGGGACGGGGCAAAAACCCAATCCCGCCGCGCCCCCCACATCCCACCATCCGCAGCAACTCAACCACCCTGAGGCAGCTTTTAAGCAAGCAAAGCCGCACTGCTCTAGAGAAGGCGAGGGAAGGGCAGGAGCGTCGAGGGACGACAAAGGAACACCAACCCACCATGCCTCCCACATCCCACCATCCAAGGAACTCCGCCACCAACAGGTGGCCTTTTAAGCAAGCCCGAACC
>CAUJRU010001047.1:0-222796 GCA_963277665.1 Viscum album | reverse complement strand
CTTGAATTTGTAATTTGAATGTTTTAAGAGGATTATGAAAATGTATTGATGCAGTAGATGAGTTTTTACACCCCTTTATAAAATTTTTATTTTGTGTGTTTATAAATGTTGGTTTTGTAAACTGTTTAATGTCGTGTTTGGAAGATTGTAAAAATGGTTTAAATTTATTAATATAAGTCATCCATGGAATATATCTTATACCATGTTGTGTTTAATGGGTGGGATATCCTCATTGTGGAACCCTAGTGACCCATTATTGTAAGTCTTCATTATAGACTCATTTCATTCTATTGATTTTATGGAATGCCAGTCGATTCTTTTGATGAATCGTGGCGATTCATATTTTTATATATTTAATACATATATACTTGTGATAAAATTCTTGGTTGGAATCGGTTGGCCCACTTCCATCATACCTGACACATGGGAACATGGAATATTCTGATAATTTTCAATGAATTATTATTTCACTTGTAGTTGACATAATAACTAGTGGGCCATAGCAGGTGGATATGTATTTGGTTTTATTACAATGGGATAATCCATCAATCATTCTAGAGTTAGGGTGTCCGGGCATATTAGAAATTTTTATATCAATTTGTGTGGAAGGATATAGGTGATGGAGTAAAATTTATTACTATAATTATAATTATTCTTGATCTCATAGGTTCACCTATGTATTTTAGCTTTAGCCACTAGCAATGATGTTGAGATAATTTTATGATTATTTCTGTTTCCCCTATTGTGTGATTACTATGGTAAAATCTTGTGGAGAACATTTCTGGAAAGTGATGTGTTTATTTTAAAAAGGATTTTGTGAATTTATTACAAATAAATATGTTTTATCATCTTTTGTGTTCATTAAATGTATAGGCACACATTCCCCTTGAAAATGTTAATGTCTAACTAATGGTATGAACATGTTTTTCGAAATAAAAAGGGGCAATGGGAAATACATAGTTTTTATGTAAAATGTGTAGAAAATTATACATTTATATATTATAGTTCAAACAAGAGATTTATGTGTATTTTATTTTAAAGGAAGTGAATATGGAATCAGAATATTGGGTTAGCCTACTGAATTTAATACTCACATCTATAGTTTCTCTTTTATTTTAGTCCTATGAACCTTTCTACTTGGTTTTATTCTAATTGGGTAATGGTTGATCACTAAGTTAGAGATTGACCTACGGGGTCACATAGAGATACTTGTTGTTCAATTTGATTAGTATAGTTTTTTAGTGTGGTTGTATATTCTGTTTCATATTTAAATGACAATCATTTCAACTTCAGTCAAATTTTGAATTTCAGGGGAAACATTCATCCAATTTTTTTCTATTTTATAATTGCGATAAATCATTACCATGTTTTATTTTATTTATTCCCATGGTGCTTTTCACTAAACTGAGATGATCTAGAATGCCACTTGTGGCTTTCTGCAGACCATCTTGGGTGACATGTTTAGGGATAACCTAGGATGGAACATGACAAAATGGATTTAGAGTAAAACAACTATTAGAAGACGTTACTTCTCAGAGTTTAATTTTCTATTTGGGGATTTGATTTAGATGGAGTATGATTTTTGGGACTCAAGGGATATGTGCGGGAATAGTGCCACAAACACCTCCTCATTTTCATCCTCGGTGTTTCCTGGGATGTATTTTTTAGTAGATTTTTACGATTTTTGGTAATGTTTTATCATATGGATATGACAAGAGGAGATGGAAAAATATTCCTTGTGGGATCCCAGGGATTGATAGGCCATGTTGTTCTAGGGGTATAACACTAAAAGGATCACTGTGTTGGTGGTGTGTTTTTTATATGTCTAACAACTGTATGATCAAGTCACCGATCAAAACAAGTTCTTGTTTTGAGTTGTTTGGAGTCTCCTTTGAGTTTTTGAAATTTATTTAAAAAAATATGTTTTAATGGAATGGTTGGATTCTGAATATTTGAAAATTAATTTTTCAGATATACCATATGATTAGTTTTGGAATGTTGGGTTATTTTGAAATGTTTGGATTTTTGAAAATATTTTTCAATAAAATAAATTGGTTTTGAATGGTTGGGGTTATTAAAAAAGGGTATTTTTGAAAATCAAAATGGGTTTTGATCCTGATGTCTAGTTAATTATGAGAAAATATTGTGGTGAATTTCTAAAAATTCAAAAACTATAGTTTTATACACTACTGGAAATACACTATTTCCCAACGGTTCACAACCGTTGGGAAAGCCCCTCAAACCGTTGGTATATGATATACCAACGGTTCTCCCAACCGTAGGGAAGAAAGCTGTGGGGAAAACCTTTCCCAACGGTTTTCTGGAAACCGTTGGGGTAGGCTGACAGAAGGCACTCTATCCC
Organism: Viscum album; assembly: GCA_963277665.1. NCBI lineage: Eukaryota > Viridiplantae > Streptophyta > Magnoliopsida > Santalales > Viscaceae > Viscum > Viscum album. Next base: position 220,434 of record CAUJRU010001047.1, on the reverse strand, counting down.
AACGGTTTGGTGAACCGTTGGGATAGTTTTTCCCAACGGTTTCTCCTAAACCGTTGGGAAAACCAAATATACCTTAACTATCCCAACGGTTTTGAAGAACCGTTGGGATAGTTTTCCATGGGTGAACTCTTTCCCAACAGTTCTAAACCTTTGGGAAAAGAGATATTTACCAACGGTTCATTGAACCGCTGGTAAAAACTTATTTAGGATTATATGCCAACGGTTTAAAACCGTTGGCATACCCTATGCTGCAAATTGCAGCGGCCTGCAATTTGCACAGACCCTCTCCCCTGTACATCAGGCACCTCTCATCTCATCAGGCCTCATTTTCACCTCATTTTCGATCCAACTATTTTACCTGTAATAAAATAAAACATACATATACAATTACGAACAAATTCATACACATTTAACATATAATGGATCCTGAAACTATACACATCCATAATTAAATTACAATTCATAAACATACATAATTCATATATAATTCAATTTAAAATTTAGATGACAATTATATGTGGAATCCGATTGAGGCGGGTATGATTGGTAAACGTCACATATGACCCATGGATCGTTCTCCTAAAATTTCAATGGAAACCGAATGCGTTTGGTCGGTTTTGCATATGCCAGTTCTTTTCACTTATAATCTTACCCATTTTAAACAAAACAGACACAGTTAGAGCGGTATTTTCCACACCGTGCCGCGGATTGAGGCGGGGATGATTTGTACACCTCACATATGACCCATGGATCGTTCTCCTAAAGTTTCAACGGAAACCGAATGCGTTTGGTCGGTTTTCCGTATGTACTTAAAATGATGTCCATTTTAATCAAAAGAGAGCCACTTAGACTGATCACGGCCACACCGCGACTCGGATTGAGCCCGAGTGGGCTCGTACATGTCACATATGACTGATGGATCGTTGTGATAAATTATCAACAGATTCGGAATGCGTTTGGTCAGTTTTGCGTATGCCATTTGTTCTTTTCACTTATAATCATGTCCATTTTAAACAAAAGATACGCATTTAGAACGGTGTCGGCCACACCGCTCCTCGGATTGAGGAGGGATTGACTCGTACACGTCACATATGACCCATGGATCCTTGTGCTAAAGTATCGACACAGTCTGAATGCCTTTGGTCGGTTTTTCGTATGTCACTTGATGATTTTCACTTAAAATGACGTCTTTCTGAAACAAAAGACCGACACTTTGAGTGGTGTCGGCCACACCGCGTCTCCGATTGCGGCGGGGTTGATTCTTACACGTCACATATGACCCATGGATCGTTCTCCTAAAGTTTCAATGGAAACCGAATCCGTTTGGTCGTTTTTCCGTATGTACTTAAAATGGTGTTAATTTTAAACAAAAGAGAGCCACTTAGACTTATCCCGGCCACACCGCGACTTGGATTCATCCCGGGTTGGCTCGTACACGTCACATATGACCCATGTATTGTTGGGATAAATTATCAACAGATTCGGAATGCGTTTGGTCGGTTTTCCATATGCCAGTTGATGCTTTTCACTTAAAATGACGTCCTTTTGAAACAAAAGACGGACACTTTGAGTGGTTCCGGCCACACCGCGTCTCCGGATTGAGATGAAACCATCGTGCAACATTCTAATTATTATTCGTGACGTGTACGCGCATACGGCATGTCAATCGGACGTGCAGTTTGAGCAGTACGGCTCAATATTCGTGTTTTAAGTGATGCGCGCGCTTCGTAAACGTGTGTGAGGTGGGTCCAAACAGGACGAATGAAGTCGGAATGACATGAAATCAGACGAAAAATACGGGTGAGTGATTTCTGAAGTGGTCGAGCAGACGGAACGTCAATCGGACGTGCCGTGTGCCCGCGGTGACCGACAACGTAGATCTGGTGTCATAAACGGCCAAAACGGGCGTCCAACGGTCAAATTCATAGCGGACGACCTCGTATTGAGCTGAAACCACCGGGAAAAATTCTAATTATTATACGTGACGTGTACGCGCAGACGACACGTCAATCGTACGCGCGGTTTGCGCGGTACGGCTCAATATTCATGTTTTAAGTGATGTGCGCGCTTCGTAAACGCGCGTGAGGGGGGTCCAAATGGGCCGAATGAAGTCGGAAAGGCCGGAAATCAGACGAAAAATACGGGACAGTTATTTCTGAAGTGTTCGAGTAGACGGCACGTCAATCGGACGTGCCGTGTGCACGCGGTGACCGACAACGCAGTTCTGGTGTCATAAACGGCCAAAACGGGCGTCCAACGGTCAAATTCATAGCGGCCAACCTCGGATTGACCTGACACCACCGGGAAACATTATAATTATTATTCGTGACGTGTACGCTCCGATGGCACATCAATCGGACGTGCGGTTTGCGCGGTACGGCTCGATATTCGTGTTTTAAGTGATGTGCGCGCTTCGTAAACGCGCGTGAGGGGGGTCCAAACGGGCCGAACGATTTCAGAATGGCCTGAAATCAGACGACAAAAACGGGTGAGTGATTTATGAAGTGGTCGAGAAGACGGCACGTCAATCGGACGTGCCGTGTGCGCGCGGTGACCGACAACGCAGATCTGGTGTCATAAACGGCCAAAACGGGCGTCAAACGGTCAAATTCACAGCGGACGACCTCGGATTGAGGCGGGGTTGACTCGTACACATCTCAAATGACCCATGGATCATTGTCTTAAAGTATCAACACAATTCGAATGCGTTTGGATGGTTTTCCGTATGCCAGTTGATGTTTTTCACTTAAAATGATGTCCTTTTGAAACAAAAGACATACAATTTGAGTTGTTCCGACCACACCGCTCCTCGGATTGAGGCGAGGTTGATTGGTACACATCCCATATGACCCATGGATCGTTCTCCTAAAGTTTCAATGGAGACCGAATGCATTTGTTCAGTTTTGCGTATGCCAGTTCTTTTCACTTATAATCCTACCCATTTTAAACAAAACAGACACAATTAGAGCGGTGTTGGCCACACCGCGCCTCGGATTGAGGCGGGGATGATTCGTACACCTCACATATGACCCATGGATCGTTTTCATAAAGTTTAAACGGAAACCGAATGTGTTTGGTCAGTTTTCCGTATGTACTTAAAATGATGTCCATTTTAATCAAAAGAGAGCCACATAGACTGATCCCGGCCACACCGAGACTCGGATTGAGCCCGAGTGGGCTTGTACATGTCACATATGACTGATGGATCGTTGTGATAAATTATCAACAGATTCGGAATGCGTTTGGTCGGTTTTGCGTATGCCAGTTGTTCTTTTCACTTATAATCATGTCCATTTTAAACAAAAGATACACAGTTAGAACGGTGTCGGCCACACCGCTCCTCGGATTGAGGCGGGATTGACTCGTACACGTCACATACGACCCATGGATCCTTGTGCTAAAGTATCGACATAGTCCGAATGCCTTTGGTCGGTTTTTCGTATGTCACTTGATGATTTTCACTTAAAATGACGTCTTTTTGAAACAAAAGACCGAAACTTTGAGTGGTGTCGGCCACACCGCGTCTCCGATTGTGGCGGGGTTGATTCGTACACGTCACATATGACCCATGGATCGTTCTCCTAAAGTTTCATCGGAAACCGAATCTGTTTGGTCGTTTTTCCGTATGTACTTAAAATGGTGTTCATTTTAAACAAAAAAGAGACACTTAGACTTATCGCGGCCACACCGCGACTCGGATTCATCCCGGGTTGGCTCGTACACGTCACATATGACCCATGGATTGTTGGGATAAATTATCAATAGATTTGGAATGCGTTTGGTCAGTTTTCCGTATGCCAGTTGATGCTTTTCACTTAAAATGACGTCCTTTTGAAACAAAAGACAGACACTTTGAGTGGTGCCGGCCACACTGCGTCTCCGGATTGAGATGAAACCACCGTGAAACATTCTAATTATTATTCGTGACGTGTACGCGCATACGGCACGTCAATCGGACGTGCGGTTTGAGCGGTACGGCTCAATATTCGTGTTTTATGTGATGCGCGCGCTTCGTAAACGTGCGTGAGGTGGGGCCAAATGGGACGAACGAAGTTGGAATGACATGAAATCAGACGAAAAATACGGGTGAGTGATTTCTGAAGTGTTCGAGCAGACGTCACGTCAATCGGACGTGCCGTGTTCCCGCGGTGACCGACAACGCAGTTCTGGTGTCATAAACGGCCAAAACGGGCGTCCAACGGTCAAATTCATAGAGGACGACCTTGGATTGAGCTGAAACCACTGAGAAACATTATAATTATTATTTGTGACGTGTACGCGCAGACGGCACGTCAATCGGACGTGCGGTTTTGCGCGGTACGGCTCAATATTCGTGTTTTAAGTGATGCGCGCTTCGTAAACGCGCGTGAGGGGGGTCCAAACGGGCCGAACGAAGTCAGAATGGCCTGAAATCAGAAAACAAATACGGGACAGTGATTTCTGAAGTGTTCGAGCAGACGTCATGTCAATCGGACGTGCCGTGTGCCTGCGGTGACCGACAACGCAGTTCTGGTGTCATAAACGGCCAAAACGGGCGTCTAACGGTCAAATTCATAGCGGCTGACCTCGGATTGATCTGAAACCACCGGGAAACATTGTAATTATAATTCGTGAAGTGTACGCACAGAAGGTACGTCAATCGGACGTGCGGTTTGCGCGGTATGGCTCAATATTCGTGTTTTAAGTGATGCGCGTGCTTCGTAAATGCGCGTGAGGGGGGTCCAAACGGGCCGAACGATTTCAGAATGGCCTGAAATCAGACGACAAATACGGGTGAGTGATTTATGAAGTCTTCGAGTAGACGGCACGTCAATCGGACGTGCCGTGTGCGCGCGGTGACCGACAACGCAGTTCTGGTGTCATAAACGGCCAAAACGGGGGTCAAACGGTCAAATTCATAGCGGACGACCTCGGATTGAGGCAGGGTTGACTTGTACACATCTCAAATGAACCATGGATCGTTGTCTTAAAGTATCAACACAATCCGAATGCGTTTGGCCGGTTTTCCGTATGCCAGTTGATGTTTTTCACTTAAAATGATGTCCTTTTGAAACAAAAGACATACAGTTTGAGTTGTTCCGACCACACCGTGCCTCGGATTGAGGCGGGGTTGATTGGTACACGTCACATATGTCCCATGGATCGTTCTCCTAAAGTTGCAATGGAAACCGAATGTGTTTGGTCGGTTTTGCGTATGCCAGTTCTTTTCACTTATAATCCTACCCATTTTAAACAAAACAGAAAAAGTTAGAGCGGTGTTGGCCACACCGCGCCTCGGATTGAGGCGGGGATGATTCGTACACCTCACATATGACCCATGGATCGTTCTCAACGGAAACCGAATGCGTTTGGTCGGTTTTTCGTATGTACTTAAAATGATGTCCATTTTAATCAAAAGAGAGTCACTTAGACTGATCCCGGCCACACCGCGACTCGGATTGAGGCGGGGTTGATTCGTACACGTCACATATGACCCATGGATCGTTGTCCTAAAGCATCAACACATTTCGAATGCGTTTGGTTAGTTCTTCGTATGTCACTTTTTGTTTTCACTTAAAATCTTATGGAAATTCATATAGAATATTTTTATATCATATTTAGTATGGATTTGATTTTAGTTGAACATGCTATGAACCATTTCAGAGCTAATGAAATTAAGGAAGGTGTAGGGGCTGTCCGGGGGGGGGGCTGTCCGGTGGGTGTCCGGGGGGCAGTCCGGGGACCAAGGAGGAGGGTGGGGGGGCTGTGCGGGGTCTGTCCGGGGGTGTTTGGGGGTTGTTCAGGGGGTTGTCCGGGGTTGTTCAGGGGGCTGTCCGGGGGTTGTTCAGGGGGTTGTCTGGGAGTGTTCAGGGGGCTGTCCGGGGGGTGTTTGGGGGGTTGTCCGGGGTCCAAGGGGGGGGGGGGGGGGTGGGGGGGTTGTCCGGGGGTTGTCCAGGGGGCTGTCCGCGGGGGCTGTCCGGTGGGGGCTGTATGGGGGGCTGTACGGGGGGCTGTACGGGGGGCTGTCCAGGGGGATGTCCGCGGGGGCTGTCCGGTGTGTGTCCGGGGGGCTATCCGGGGACCATGTAGGAGGGTGGGGGGGCTGTGCGGGGTCTGTAAGATATACATATTCAATTTTGTTACCTGATATAGTCATCGAACAAATCACAGTTGAACAAAACTGTGCGATGTGCCATCTCCCGCTCTTCATGGCTTAATGTCTTCAATGTATATGATCCAGGAATTCCTCCTGTTTTAGGAACTGATGGAAAACTGGGTTCAATTTGCTCATATTGTTCTTCTTCATTTCTCATTGTTCTGTTCATTCTTGTAGTAAGATCAGACAAATACATTGAATAGAAATCCATAAATTCTTGAGCTAAGTAACCGTTCACGATAGAACCTTCGGGATGATTCTTGTTTCGAACATAAGACTTTAATGTGAAAATATTTCTTTCAGTTGGATACATCCAACGAAAAGAAACAGGTCCTCCGAGAAGTATTTCAGTTGGAATATGGACAGTCAGATGCAGCATGCATGTGAAAAATGATGGGGGAAATATTTTCTCCAACTCACACACAATTAATGGGGCATCTGTCAACATTTTTTGCAAGAAAGACATGGACAAATTCTTAGCACAAAGATCTCTAAACAAATGGCACAACCGAATAACACCCACCCTTACATTATTGGACAAAAGATGATGGATTGCTATTGGAAGCAACTCATGCAGTAGAACGTGATAATCATGAGTCTTCAAAGATTTTAGCTTCAACTCTCTTCTGTTGACCCGTTTAGATATGTTGCTTGAATAGCCATCAGGAACTCTAATAGTCTCTAATACTTCCAAAAATTGTTTTTTTCAGTAGGTTTCATCACATAAGAAGCACATGGAAGTTGCCATTTATTTTCACTGATACGCACAGGATGCAATTCTGGTCTGATGCCCCAATCCACCAAGTCACGTCGAGATCGTAAATCATCTTCTGTCTTCCCCTTGACATTTAGAAGAACTGAAAGCAACATTTCACATATATTCTTTTCAATATGCATTAAGTCTAAGAAATGAGGTAGCAAATTGGTTGACCAATAAGGGAAATCAAAAAAGATACTCTTCTTCCTCCAATTGTAACAGGTTTCTGTGGAAAAATTCTTTCTCTTTCCAGATTTCATTTGACCCTTCCCGAATGAAAAACTGAAATCTTTCAATTCATTATGCACATCAGTTCCAGACATACGCTGAGGTGGATCATCGGTCTCTATAGTATTATCAAATCTTCGACGATTCATTATATATGGATGATCCTTTGGCAAAAATCGTCGATGTCCCATAAAACTGAAACTACAACGATGTTTCAGTCTTCTGGATCGTGTATTCTTCATACAAACTAGACATGACAGTTTTCCCTTCGTGCTCCATCCAGACATCATTGCATAAGCTGGAAAATCATTGATTGTCCACATAAGCGCAGCGCGCATCTGAAATATGTCTTTCGAACATGCATCGTATGTGCGCACACCCACATCCCAAAGAAGTTTCAACTCTTTTATTAAAGGTTGCATGTACACATCAATATCAATGCCGGGATCAGAAGGACCAGATATGAGTATACTCATGAAAGTGAAAGATTTTTTCATACACAACCATGGGGGAAGATTATAAATGTGTATAAAAACTGGCCATGTGCTGTGCGAAGTAAGCATCTTCCCAAACGGATTAAAACTGTCGCATGAAATACCCAACCTCAAATTACCCACGTCAGCTGCAAAATCAGGATGTCGAGCATCAAATATCTTCCATGCAAATCCATCTGCAGGATGAACCAACTCATCATCAGTCTTCTTTCTCTCGGTATCATTCCATCTCATTTTAATTGATATGTCATCAGACATAAAAAGATTCTGGATTCTGGGGATCAATGGAAAGTGCCACATTACTTTCTGTGGAATGCGAGATGGTGTTCCATCAGATTTTGACTTCCAGCGGGATGTGCCACATTTTATACATTCATTTCGTTCAGCGGTTTCCTCCCAGAATAAACTGCAATCTTTCGGGAAAGCATGAATTTTGTTTCTTGAAAATCCAAGTTCCTCAACTAACTTCCCTGCCATATAGTGGTTTGAGGGAATATCTGCATCATATGGAAGTAAATCCTTCAAGAGGGTAAGAATGTAATCGATTTCTGTATTAGAAATCCCATACATAGTTTTCCCATGAAATAATCGGATTAAAAATTCCAGCTTTTTCATTTTATCACATTGTCGATATACTGGAGTCGTGGAAGCATCATTCAATTTTTTCACCCTATCAATATCATCATTTTCACTAGATGCATCAGCTGTCCTCATATCGAAGTCTTCTTGAGTCGAAATCCTTTCTTTTTCATGATGACGAATAAACGGAAACCGATCATCTAACAAATTCTCCATTCCAGTCTTTTCATTTCGATCATCACCAATTTGAGATTTAGTTTTCTCCCCATTGTGATACCACAGAAAGTAGTTTGCTTGAAACCCATTTTTGGTTATGTGGTAGCTGACTTCTTCACGGCTCAACCAAGGTCTACCAACACAATTGGAACATGGGCAGTGTATGCGACCACTATCTGAAGCATTGTGAAATGCAAAATCTATAAAGCTCTCCAAATTGTTTTGAAAATCGTCTGAGATCCGATCGGTTTCATACATCCAACTTCTGTCCATTCTGTAAAAAGAATTTATATAAGTCATTTTTTCATAAACAATTCAATAGGAATTAACTATAATAGAAAATACATTTAAGTAAACGATAAAGGAAGAAAATAATCAAGGTATCAACTACACATGTCAAAAAAACATACAAATGTATTATTGAAAAAATGTAAAACCAACAAGAACTTAATGTGTTATATCACATAACAGCATGACTCATCCCATAACCATATTAGTAGGGTATCATGAACATGAATAACATCAACCTTGTGCCATCCTCCTACCCTACATGACCCCAACCACATGCCACATCTTATTATAGCCTTATCACATCACACCTCACCGAAAAACACTAGGGAAATCATAGTACATCTCACCTGAAGACACATGGACAATCGCATCACATCTTGCCTAAAAAAACATGGTCAATCACTTTTGAAGGAAGAGTAGGGAAGACATGGTAGCTATCCAAACATATAACCACCATCCTAGATATTAGAAAAAATACTCATAACTCAAAACCTTTGATAGTTGGTAAGATTATCCAACTCTGGTTGGGAATGTGTAGAAATAACATAAAAATACATGATATATAGATAGCACAAAATACTCAACCTATGGGTTCACATTAACTACATAATCACACACTTCACTACTACCATAAAACACATAAACCACACCACCACCACACAAGACGCATAGCATTGGAATATAATTCTACATTCAATAAGTCTATCTATGGAATTATCATAAGAATCCATGTATCAATTGGAATATAATTCTACATTCAATAAGTCTATCTATGGAATCCCTCCCTTGGATCCATGTATCACCCATGGCTTAATCAATATTCAAAGAAATGAGTATATCCGTGGAATTCCACTGTGAATCCATTTATCACATAAAGCGTATAAGTTAATAGAAACAAGATTATATACCTGGAATCCTAATAGAATCCATGTATCACTATTTACTATTAATCATTTAATGAATTCCATTTCATTTAAACAATTCATTAAACATACCAAGGTCAAAAACAAAGGTATTTAATACAACTCACCACAAAATGGAGACTCAATCAAATAATAACCTGAAAAGAATGAAGCTTCATTTACTCATGTTGTAATGACAAGATAATTGGATTCCCTTGCTTAATCAATCAATTCCATATCATGGTCTCAACATAACTCATAATGGCTAGCAATTCAATGAAAATTCAAGCACTCACATGGGAATTTTTAATAGAACACTCCTAACAAGACTATAAAGATATCACATGCATTAGTTATAATAAATATAACATGGTAACATAAAATATAAGATAAATTCAATCCAATTTCATAGATTCATAGCATAGTCTCTACATTACTCACATTGGCAAGTAAATACAATTAAAACATGTGTTAAAAAATAATTGGCATTCATGTGTTAAAAGGGGAATGCAAACCATAAAATACCCTTAATTAATTTAATTTACAATTCAATTCAGAAATAGAACAATCAATTCGATTTATATAACCTTTCACAAATGACATCCATTGTTCAAGGGGTAAAATCCAAAAAGGAATTTTCAAGAAAACTCACCCTTAGGCAGGTCCGGCCGGCAGTAGCTCCAAAATCGCCTAAACTGATGGGAAAAATGAAAATACATTTAAATACTATCCAAACATTTGAATACGTTTCAGATAAAGAAGAAGAATAACCTGAAGAAGAGCTGGAAGATTCAAGGTCCGACTGTCAGTACCTCCAAAATCGCCTAAATCGGCTGCTGCTCCCGTTTTAGGGTTGTGTATCGCGAATGGGGGGGAGAACAGGCGGCTGGGAATTTGGGGAGAACCTTTTCCAACGATTTTTTAAAACCGTTGGCATATGCATATCTATCCCAACGGTTCTCATGAACTGTTGGGAAAAGCTATCTATCCAAACGGTTCTGATGAACCGTTGGCAAAAACCTGGTAAAAGGCATCTATCCCAACGGTTCTCATGAACCGTTGGGAAAAAACCTCCCAGGGAACATCTATACCAATAGTTCTAATGAACCGTTGGGAAAAACCTCCTTTACCAACGGTTCTATGAAACCGTTGGTATGTAACTTTGGGGAAAAACCCACATTCCAGTAGTGATAAAATGACGTTTTTTTGGCGTAGAATTGTCATGGGTACACAGATTCATGGATGGAGTGGACTATAAACATACATGGGCGTGACACTCTTGTAAATACCAATGGACATTAGACTCATTCAATTTCCCACTTTTTTGTTGTTTATGAACATTAGACTCAGAATAACCCCCATGAAGAGCTTACATCAGAGTTTTTCAAGGGTTTTTTTATTAGTCATTATTTCTCTGAGAAATAAAGGGTTAATAATAGGATTGCAATGGTTTGTTTTTAGTAGGGTGATGAGTCTGGGTTGGTGTATTTCCATATCTTTTTATATCTAAACCCTTGTGATCCTAGATATTCTGAAAATTATTCCATGAAGGATCGTTTGTTAGGAATTGGCTTCGTCCCAACCTATACATGAAGGTGATAGAGCTCAATCCAATCTCGTTTTTGATGTGGTGCAACATCCTTTTCACATTATATTCATTGGGGATGGATTTTTTTAGTTAGTCCTCCATCCTTTAATCTCTAAGATAAATAGAGAATACTCTGGTAAGGATATAATGAAGTGTTTCAATGGATATGGAGTAGTTTGTGGAATTTAAAGGACTCAAGATCTTTTATCAACCTCTTATGAGAGAGATATCCATGTGTGTTATAATTGTGGAATGTTGGGTCACAAAAAAACATCGTGTTTGAATTCTTTGAATCCCTTGAAGGCATGTGGATTTTGGGGCCATTTGTGGATATTATGTCTATGATTTTATAGAAATCATTGTGATGTTATATCTAAAAATTGATGTAGTATTGGAAATTTGATTGAAATTAATTTTTATAAGATTCATTCCAATGTAAGGGATATTTTTCGTTCTGGTTGTGCCAATAGTGTTTTGGATTAAATGTAATGGATGATTGTGAGTCTACTTATGAATTTCTGTTTTTTAATGAAAGTGTAGATTCATTTCAAAAATTATGGTATTTCTTTTTTTATCTAAATTGGTCTTGCAAGTAAGAAATATGGAGTAACAACTCATGACTATGAGGAAATACATTATTCATGAATCAGGTCTCCAACCAAAGGCCTAAGAGTGAAGATGGTGCAATGATAATAACCCTGGAGGATTAAGGAGTTAGGCTGTGTTTGTTCCTCCACCACTATAGTAAGGTAGTTCTAGTGTTTCTATTATGGTCTTCCTATAACCGAAAATTCCTTCTCATTTCAAGATTATGGAGGTCATATCCCTTACTCTATGTGTATAATGTGTCATCTAGCATCTAGTATTTGAGTCTCTGATCAACATCCTTGTGTGGACCTCCATTGTGAATCTAGTGTGGCCTTGGATTTTGTTCTTCATTAGGTATGGAGTAGTGGGTGGTTGTTGGTTGTGGTTTCAATGTTTCAAATATTAGGTAACTTCCCTCTCCTCCACTATTGGTGGTGTTTTTGGGATGTGTGATATTTTTATGCTCAGTTCTTGTCTCATCCATTTAATATTGGTTACATTAAATGTTCATGTTGCTTTCTTCTTAGCATTGGTTGATATAACTATATGTGAAGGGATTATATTTGAGATCATGTTAAATTCTGGTTTTGTAATTTTTAGCTGGTTCTTAATGGTCAGGATACCCACCATATGTCTCATTGAGTTTTCTCATAAGATGTTTTCATATTATAGTTGAAATATAATTGTGGCTGGTCATATTGGAAATACTTTAAGCCGGTGATCTATTTTGGGAAAATTAGTTAAGTTATGTTGGTGGTCTGTGAAATATCATTTGAATTAGTGGTTTGACTATGTTCTTCTGGAATTCATAGGTATTGATCAATTGGTTAGAATGTGTTGTGGATTTCCCATGGAGGAAATCATAATGAATGGGATAATTGTTACATCTCGACCCTTATAATTATTTTAATTGATTATTTTCATGGATTTGAATAATTTTTTGGGTGTTCGGGATATATCAAGGTTTAGATAATAGATTCTTTATTGAAAAATGACTATTTTTTGTTTGGAAGAACCTCACGCACGGGCATAGCACGGTTTGGAAACTATTCACCTTTGACAAGGCGACTATGCATTCTTTGTCAAAAAATGGAGTTGTTTTATAAAAAAGATTCACACCACATGTTTAATAAAATTATCTATTACATTTCACATATATTTTGTGTTATTTAAAACACTTTTTCGCAATTTAAAATAAATTTGTGGAATGAAATTTTTGTTTTACACCTTATATAGGATAAAAAATAAATTTTTTTATATAGTGCATGCATATTGTGTGAATAACTATGTAGTATAATTTTAAGAGATAAATGTGATGCGAAATGATTTTTTGTATATTAATATTGTAGTAATGGAGTTTGAAACAATATTTTCAGTTTTATATGTGGGTTTTAACGTGTTTTTGGTTTTTATATGGAAATGGGAATGTGTTTTTAAGGTTTTTGGAAAGTGTCATAAGTAAATTGCCCATTTGGCATTTTTTAAAAATCGTTTGAGCCTTAAAGGTGTAATTTTATTGTTTTAAGGATATCACATAATCATTTTGATGTACAAAATGAGGTCTTTACACCCCTTTATAATAAGTGGTATTTTTGTGTTGGTAAACATTGGTTTTATAAAAAGATTAAAGGACAATTTTATAGTTTTTGAAAATGGTAAACATGTTTAATTATAAATAACTCTGTGGAATGACTCTCATTACTTATTATGTTTAATAGATGGGACATCCTTACTGTGGAATCCTGGTGACACATTACTGGAGGTCCTCAGTATGCACTAAATGCATTCTATTCATTTGATATTATGTGAGTTGATTATTTGGATGGATCAAGGTGATTAACATTGATGTTTATTTACAATATATATATGTGTGTGTGTGTGTGTGTGTGTGTGAATATATACTTTTGGATTGTTTCTCAGTTGGAATCAGTTAGTTCACCCCCTTTATACACAAAACATGCGAACATATAATTGTGGGGAAATGTTCTAGGAATGATCGTTTCATTGGTAGTAGACATACTACCAGTGGCCCACAGTAGGTGGATTTATATTTGGGTTTATTGATATGGGATTTTCCCTCATTCCATCCTAAGTATGGGTGGAAGAGAAAATTGAGGGATTTTAATTTCTTCATTTGTGGAATTCTACTAATTATGGGGTCACAAGTATTAGTATCTTCTGAATTATTCTTGATTTCATGTTTTCACCTTTTACAATTAGATTTACTCATTTGTCATGATATTGAGATAATTGTATGATTATTTCTATTTCCCCTATTGTGTCTTTATTGTGGCACATTCTTGTGAATTTTTTGGAATGTGAAGTTGAAATGATGATATGCCTTTTGGAAATTGTTTTCAAAGAAGAATTATTTATCAACTTTTGTGATGATTGAAAATATAGACACACGTCCGCATTAAAAATGTTAATTCATCAATAATGGAAGGATCTAGGCATTGGATATGAAAAGGGACAATAGGCCTTAATTTATTTAAATAAAATTTGTAGAAAATAAATCTTTTATATATTGTAGTACATTCGTGAGACCATTGATTCATTTATTTTAATGTAAGTGCATTGAGAAATAGAATATCGGTCTAGCCTAATTTGTTTTAATACGCATGCCTATACATTCTCTTTTATTTTAGGCTTTTGTAGGATTTAGCTTCGGTTTGTTCTCCTTGGGAGACAGTTGATTATTGTGTTGCAGTGTGACCCATGAGGTCACATGGATTTAGTGTTTGTAAATTTAAGTGAATCTAGTTGTGTAGTTCAGTTATATTTTTATATGATTGTTTAAATGATATTTTGTTCAGTTTTATTCATATTTTGATTTTCATGTGTAACATGCTTCTGTATAGTTTCTATTTTATTATTTGGAGAAATTGTTCCTTTTTTGTATTATATTATTCCCTTGGTGATTCCCTTGAGACCGAGAGGATAGGTAGTACCCCTCGGGCCATTCAATGGATTGGATAGGGTGATCAGTTTAAGGTCGACCTGGGTTGGTTCTTTATAGTGATTCTAATGGATATTTAACATATTCCATTATCATGTTTATAATGAGAGTGTGATTCATGGTATAGAATGTGAATTCCTTCTACCATCAATTTACGTTGTTTATAAAAAAAGAAAGAGAATTCATAACTAGGATGTCCCCATTAAATTAGTGACTTTAATAAAAAGTTGAATAATATCTATGAAAAATGTGTAAGGTTAATCACTAAAAATTCATTTCATGGAAAATATATTGATAATTATAATAGCATAATGTGGCAACATAATGATTTATTAAAGTATTTAAGGATTGTGAAAGTAGTATCTGATCACCCTAAAATCATAATTATTTGTATAGGTCTCTGTATAATCATAAAATAACCCTACCAATGAGAAATAAAAAGGAATAATATATATAATTTTATTGAATAAAGTCGTCTACGAGAAAATCCTTGACCATGGTTGTGTTCTTATAAAATATTCATAATATATTAGAATGAGCATGTTAAGACCTTGTGAGGTATAATTAGATGTGCAGGTTGATTATATTATTAATCAATGGGTATTTTTTTATTAATGAGAATTTGGGTGTGTTAATATAGAAAAATATAATAAATTATTTATTATTTTCTAAAAATAGGTTTTGGACTCAATATAATAAATTAGTCAAAAAAACAAACTATTTGATGTGAATTGCCAAATTTTTATTTCAGAGTAGCTAATTTAACAATTTTATAAATCCATGAATCAAAATCCTTAAAAAGTATCATTTGTGATATAGAATTAAGTAAATTTTTTAGCACATGAATTTAAAACCTGAAAGAAATTTATTGGTTTTGGGGTATCTGTTAAGTGTTTATTAAATTAAAGATATAAATTCAGAAGAAAATTATTTTAAAGGGATACCAAACACCTGATATATTATCCTATTTATAATATTTACTAAAAATCATTTAGTTTTTTTATATTAAATATTATATACAGTATAATCATATTGTATTTTATTTTCAACCAAAAATTCAACTATATCATATAATATTGAAATATCATTATTGGATAATTTCAACATTAAGATTTCAGAAATAATCATTATTTTATCGAAACAGTTATCTAAATATAATAATTTTATACTTTTAAAACAAAATAATCACTCAAAGGTAAATAATTCTGTTTACAATAACTTTTTTACGACCATTATAAATATAACCTTTAACTAAGTAAATTTACATTTATCATTTATATTAATAAAATTATTTTAAAAATTATTTTATTAAATTATAATAAATGATAGAAAATTAATTAATTCAACAAATTACTAACTTGATTGAAACTGTATATTTCCCCAAAATACATAATGCATTTCATCATAACAAAATATAAATTTTATTGTACTTTTTTATTTAATAAATATAATTTAAGGGAGTTGTATATAAGTATTGTCATAAAAAATAATTACTATATATATTCATACAATTAGGTTCTAGATAAGCCCCGTTATTATAGGATTGAATTCCATAAGTGTACGGTGTATTATGGTTATTTTTTCATCATGTGGATCAGGGAACATGGTTTGGGCTATGATCTTCAAGGTCATAAATTAATCTCAGTAATGGTTTTGAAATTCCTCTAGTAGTTTAATTTCTTCATTGTCACTATGATCAGTAAAGAAAGATAATTCTATCATCATCAGCATTTCCATCATATAATATTTTTATGGTAGATCCTACTGGTCGAGGCCATAAATTGCATTATCGATTTCAAATGGATTTATCATAATAATATATGTATTCAAATCATATGTTCCCTATATAATTAAAATACTATTAACATTTTTTATGCTTATTGGTATATAAATATGATAAGATATTTATTATAATTGTCTAAAATATCCAAATTATCCCATGTTTTTCTATATTTTATTTTTTAATAATTCCACAATTTATATAATAAGATAATTTCATTTATAAATGTTTTGTCCATTTCATTGACATCACACTCAAAAACACCATATTTTACATTAGTCAGTTGATAAAATGTTATCAATATGTACTTTTTTATTCAAAACCACATAATTTTGATATCCATATTTGAAAAATCGTAATTAATAGTAATTTCTATCATACAGTATTCAACTACATCATCAACCCCTTGAACTTTTTTTATAGTCTTTCTCTAATATATGTGTTTACATTCAATTAAAAACAATACATGACTATGTTTATTTTCCATATGAGATTAATTTATACAACAATTAACATTCAGAACTCAAAGAAGAATCAATAAATTATTTAAATAATAACATAAACTACACATTATCTGTGCATTCCAAATTACAACATTCATATGATTCTCTAATTTATGAAACATATTATATAAAAAATTTCTTATTATTTTTTATTATTATGTATAATAATCTTTTAAAATCCTTTCTTTCTCACCATAAAATAATTTTTTGAAATATGATTCTATTGGGATATATTTTCTCAAAAATACATTATAATTTATTAATATTCTGATGCTTTGGAATACAATTATTTATTTTTATATTTATTTTTCTTTATGTGTATTTTATGGAATTATTATTTCATTATATTTATCGTGAAATTGTTATCTAGATTTTAATTCAAAATGAATATTTATTAAAGTGTTCGGGATTTATTTTCATGAATTCTGGAAACACTATTCATACACAGTGTGGATAAGAATAATGTAAAGAATAAAATTTGTGTTATGGTCAGCACATATGGATCATGACCCATGGATTTGTATTAAACCTTAATCTAGAAGAAGAAATCATTTCATTTGAACACCACATTCAAAATATTACATATTGTTAATCAACCATATGTTATCTAAAATTTATGGTTAAGGAACCATACTTTTGGAAGGAACCATACATTTTTCAGGAAATGATTGTATTGTAATAGAACTCTAGGTAATTAATGTACCTTACGATTTAGGGAAAAAATATGTTTCGTCAAACTTACTTTTATGCTCAATCATAGGATTTCAACCATACATTTTAAATAAAAATGCTATACTGTTGAACCCAACTATTATTTTTTTCATTGTGATGGAACCCTATATACGAGTTTTCAATGTGTAATATATTTTTTAATATTTTTAGTGATTTCTATAATGATCTTGAAAAATTACTAGTTGTATTAAATTTATTTATCGATTGATTTAATCATTGTTATATTTGATTCAAGTATATATATTCAATGGATATTTTTACTTATATTCTTATGTTAATTTATGATTCTCAAATTTTATTTAATATTTTAATATACACAATTTATCAGGAATATTTTGTTGACCTAATATTCTGAAGCCGGATATTTTCATTATATATTATATTGTTATATCAATTTTTTATAAGAGATATTGGGAAGGAATCCTATATTTGTTTTCATATACTCAACCATAATATAGTAGAAATATATATAGGGATACATCGTACGAACGAATCCATTAGAGGACTACACTTTGGGAATATAAAATATCTATCTTGTTCTACAGTATGTTTGTGACTACTCTATTTTGTGGATGCTTTTAAATTGATGATCTTTGGGTAGATCAGATTTCTTCAAACAAGTTTTCTCTTAAATATTATTAATCTTTAAGTATAAGATCCTTCTGCTACAATTTATAACTACTGAAATTGTGAATGTCACATAGTTTCAACAAATCACTCACTTTTAATTATTTTGATATTCAAAGAAATATAATAAGTTGGGATGAATTATCTGCTTCTTGATCTAATATATGGAAATAAAGATGGCAATTATAAGAACCATGAGACTTTTTAATTAGTCTTCTTTGTAAAGGTTTCGTCTTCATCCACTCAATTGTAGAATTTCGGTCCTATGATAAGAGAAATATTCTAGTTAAATTCATCAAGCTTGAGGAGAGAGTATTTGGTGGACTAGACTATGGGATCTTTATACCCCAAACATCTATAAAATTATGTATTCTTTATTTTTTGATTATATGATGCATATTATAGTATTGAAGAAAGTTGTTTCATGTCTACATTAATCATAATGTGTGATGAAATCTAAATTTCTGATAGTTTTTGAAAAGAAACAATTCACTCCCACCCTATTCCATGTTACTTTTAATATTATGTACCATAAATTGGTTTCAAGGGTGATATTAATGGTAATTATATAGAAACCTAAAACATATAAGGTCTATAAAAAGACAGATGTTGTTGATCTGTGAGAATGAATGTAATGGTATGTGCTCCAAACATCAATATGGAAAATTTTGGATTCATTAAATCAAGAATGATTATTTATCTAAAAATCATAGATTTAGATATTATTAAAAACTCATTACTCCTTATGAAGTTCGTAAAAAACCAGAAACATGTGATTCTACTACAAAATATGAATATGAAGTAAATTCAAAAGCTAGGTATGATATTAAATGTCTTATTGTACAAGATGAGTTCAATTGTGATTCTCCATTTTATACTTCCTATAAAATGTGGAAATCTATTACAGTTTCGTATGAAGGAATATACAATGTAAGAAAAATGAGGTATTCTATATCCAAGTTAATGTTTGACATAGTTATAATGTTTTATGGCGAATGCATCACCCAAAATAATTGTAGGATTAAGAAAATTATTAATAATATTACATCCTTAGGTGAACCTATCAATCAATATGATGAAGCTTTAAATGTCTAAAGAGTAATTCCCACAAAATGGAATGGAATATCTAATACAATTAAAAAATCATCACCTGTAAAATATATGACAATGAATGAACTAATTGGGACACTACTGATATATGAATCTGAGATATGTGATGAATTTAGAATATCATAATATTGAAAAAAGTAAATAAGTTTTAAAAATGACTTTTAAAAGCATTGAAAAAAAACAAAACAAGAAGAAAAAAAATAAGATAATTAGATTCCTCATATTATAAAATGCAATTGGCTCATCAAGTGAGTAAATTTAATATGTTTTTCTAGAATAACAGATGATTCAAAAAATATGTTAGGAATGATGATAAAGAACCAAGATAAGTTCGTTTATATGATATCAAGTAATTGGTTCATAAAATTAAATATTTTCATTGACTAAATGTTGAAAGAATGAGGATAGAAAATAGATACTAGGAAAATAGGAATTAATAGAAAAAAATGAATGTTGCACGTAGTGTATCTAAAGTATCTAATAGTCCTACACCATCTAATTTAGATAAGAAGAAATGAAATTTAACATCTATCATGTTTTTTATAGACAAGGATGAAAATGAAAATGAACAAATATATTATTATCATACCTATCATTACAGGAATGATAAACAAGATACCTACTATTCTATTTTAGTAGAAGAATATGATTATCTAATAATGAATTAAAGGACATTGTAAAACATTCATAATGCTATTTTATGTGAAAGATAAATTATGTTATAACAACATCCACCGTTAATTGATAAATTCAACTCACATAATGCAAACTATCTTGATCATGTGAAAAAAGATTAATGGTGTAATTAATTGAGTATATCATATAATAGTTATGCACATATTTTTAATAAATTAAAAAATATATTAAACTATATTTTTGTGAGATTTTTCATTAAAAGGGAATGATTTATAATAAGAAGTAAGGGATAAAAATATAATCTTTATAAAAATTATTTTGTTCCCAAGTCTAAAAACACTGTCTGTTATCACTATGGAACAAATGGTCATGTCACTATTAATTATTTTATTAATTATCCTCAAATTAGTGGTATTAAAAATGCTTTTAGTTTTAATTGTTCATATGAATAAAATGATATGATTTATGGAAAAAGGAATATCTAGATTCACAGATCATTGATGGCTAACACTACAGGACCCAAGAGAGTGTGGGTGCCAAAAAACATTTATATAATTACTTTTGTAGGTAATAGGCCACATGAAAAAATAAAATATGTTATATGTATAGTTATTATTCAACGAATATGAGTGTAGATCCATAAAATAATCATATGCTTACTCAAATATATGTATAGTTAGTCACCATTTGCGATAATGCTAGATGAAATATAGGTGGAGTTTGAATAGTTAGAGATCTAATACCCATCTCAATAAATAATGTACTATATGTACAAGGCCTAAAGTAAAATATAATATTTATTTATCATCATTATGATGATTTTTTATGTTTATTTTTCTAAAACAACTCATTATATGTTTAAAAATACATTTCATATGTTTTAAGCACTAAGAACTGATAATATATATAATATGGGTCCAAATTGATTGTGTATACAAATAGACAAATGCTAGACTACTAAGAATAAATAATCATGTAACTGGTATAAGAGACTCAGAAATTACAATATTTATGATTTACATGAATTATTTAAGAAATAGTAAGTTTCTAGTTTTCATAGTCTTAAATTTGATATTGATATATTCTATGAGACATGCAAAATTAGAAAGAATCAAAAATCTTCTTTCAAATCTATTACAAAAATTGGTACATCCAAACCTTTTGAACATATCCTGATAGACTTTGTTGGACCATCATGGATATCATGTTTTAATATAAAATTATATGGCTATGTTTTAGATGATGATTATTATAGATGTACTAGGGTTTATTTACTAAAATCAAAAGTTATGTATTTAGTATTTTTGAATTTTTCTATAAGATTGATAAAAATAAAGAAGGTTCTAAAATAATATCATTAGGTAGTGATCATGATGGAGAATCTGTGAATCATGAATTCAGTTCGTTTGTCTCAAATATGGGTTTTAAACACACCTTGTCTACACTAATAACAACTAAAAAAGTGCAATTGTGGAAATAAGAAATACAATTTTTCATGAATTGGAAAGAACAATGCTAGATGAATATATATTTTTTTCTATTTTAGTGTGGATGATGTAAGAAAATTTTTATATATCATGAATAGAGTTGTAATTTGGTTTATTTTCAAAAATTCACCTTATAAACTATGGAATAAATGAAAACCTAAATCAATGTGCTTCAATGTTTTTGGATTCAAGGTATTTATCATGAACACCATTGTTAGTATTGGCATGTTTGATCTGAAACATGATGAAGGAATATTTTTAGAATATACTTCTACCTCTAAATCTTATAGAGTGCTTAATAAAAAGTCAATTATTTTTGAAAACTCAGTTCATGTGATGTTTGATGAAACAAATAATGTAATTAAAGAGAAAGATAAAAACAATGATGTCAATGACTATTTTGATAACATGAGATAAAAGACCATTAAAATTCTTTTGAAATGATATTAATATTATTCAGTCTAGATCAATAGGACATGTTACTTAAGAACATGAATGTTTTTTGACTATGTAGTCTAGAACCAATAATAACTATCCTATATAAACATTTATAAGAGTTCAAAACATTGGTAATAGAAAAAGAAGAAATGTATTAAACCTAGTATAATTATCTTCATTTCTACCTCAGTTATAACATAAGAATATTCAAGAAGCCTTAGAAGATGAACATTTGATGTGATGAATGCTAGAAAGACTAAACCAGTTTAAAAAAAATTTCTGAAATTATAGAAAGAACAACCATTTATCCAATTATAGAGGTCAAGTTGGTATTTAAAAATAAACATTATTATCATGGGATAAATACTAGGATTAATGCTATATTAGTGTCCACGGTTTGTTATCATGAACATGGAATATATTATAATGACATTTTATCGTATATCTAGAATAGAACCCATTAAAATATATATTGCTTTTGTCTCTCATATGAATTTTAAAATTATCATATTGATGTTAAATTTTTATTTATAAATAATTATTTAATAGAGGATATTTATATTGGACAACCTCATGATTCTGAAAGTTCACATAAACCAAATTTTGTTTTCAAATGGACTAATGCCCACTATGGCCTTATAAGAGAACCTAGATCTTGGAATGAAATATTAAATTGCTTTATTAGGAAGAATAGTTTTATTGTTGGCTTATCATACCCAACACTTTTTATGATAATTGTTTTTTATGATATTTTATTAGTTCAAACTTATTTTCATTGTGATATTTTTGGTTATTATAATAAAAATATTTTTCAATATTTTTCAAATTAATACTAAATGAAATTAAATTACTATGATAGAAGAGTTGAATTTCATATTAGGATTTTAAATGTTGCAAAAATATTTTGAAATTTTTTTAAATAAATTTAAATATATTATTTATTTATTAAAAAAATAATTTAGAAACAGAAATAAATATGCAACCCCCATCTGTACTAATATAAAACATTATTTGGATGAATCTGCATAAAAAATGTACAACATGTTATGTAGTAGTATGATTGCATGTTTTTCATATCTTACTACTAGCTAGTCAAGCATTATGTGTTTTGTTTGTATTTTTGTTATATTTTAATAAATTCAAAAATAATCACCTCTTAATCCTTTTAATCGAATTTTTAAATATTTAAAAGAACTATTTTTTAATATGTTCTTTACCCAAAAATATATCATTTTAATTTGATTTCTTTTTCAGATGCCGAATGTTTTGGTCGAAGGTTTGATTGAAAAACTACCTCAGTAACCCATCACATTTTTTGTAAAATCATTAGTTTCATTGTATATAAAGAAACAACACTATCTTTCCATGTTAGTTGCTGAGGCAGAATAGATGTCTACTAGATGATTTTGTGCTCATGTGTTGTTGATGAGAAACTCTATACTAGACTTTCAATTAATCATTAATAGTATTCTTATTTTATGTGACAATAATAGAGGAATAAATATTTCAGAAAATCTTATAAGTAATTTTATAACCAATCACAGTAATATAAGGAATTATTTTAAATTAGATCATGTTCTTAAAAATTATATATCGTTAGAATTTTTCATTAAATAATATCAATTGGATGATATTTTTACTAAACCACTCCCCACTTATAGTTTTGATTTTATTAAGGGAGATTTATTTTTATTTAACATAAATAGGGAATTGTTAAGTTATTCCAATTTTAATGAATATTTATTCCCTTAATATTTTTTTACAATTTATTTTACCTTGGATGTTTATATTATTAAATATATTTATTTTTATTTTTTATGTCCAGTGTTTTAAGAAAAATTAATAATTACGCTAATAGTTGGAATGAAAAACCAACGAAAATTTATTATTTTTCTGATAACTTTGTAATTACTTTACCCCATAGTTTCTCAAACCATTTCTTCTACACAACCCTTCGTCTACCTTCAAAACCGTAGAATCCAAAAACCTCATAACATTTTATTCCACGAAATGGAGAAAAAAAAAAGAACTGATGAGTGAGAACCATGTGACATGAAGTGTCAATGAGTTTCATCATTGAAGATACATCAAGGGATGGTTGTGGATTTTGAGTGGTTGAAATAAAATAATATATTTCAAAAGAAAGCAATATAATTTCATGTCTTGGAATTTTTACTCAATGAAGTGAATAGATATTTTTTTACATGGTAGAAATGAAAAATTTCTATATTTTTTTACAATTAAATTTTGGTGAAACAGAATATGTTGCATCTACTAAAATATAAGACAAGGAAATTTCCTTTTATTCTATAGAAATAACACAGATTTCAAAATATCTTCATTAAGGTATATTATATTTTGATCGTAGTTCTATTAAAAATAATTATTATAATTATTCATACATTATGTCTTCTCTATTTGGATCAAATAATATTAGTAAAATGTGTATTAATGATCTTGAGGCTGATCAAGATGTCTTTTTTAATATTATTGTAACTAAAATTTCTGCAAGTGTAGATGAGTTAGAGATGATTTGGTTCCCTAAAATGAACATCATGTTTTTCTTTCAATAGGGACATAATTTTAAATTGTCTTAGATACATGTTATGATATTTGAATTATTATCTCTATGATGAGACTCAGATTTCGTTTTAACACAAATGATGGTTACTCTATTTAGTTCTATTCCGGAATGATTTGATTAATTTATTTGATGCAAGAGTGAAATATCATCATAGTAATTTACTTAATGTTGGTACACTAAGGAATTTTGGATTTTACCGGAGTACTGTGATAGGAAAGATTATTCTATTTTGGTGTAGATGAACATCAAAAGATTAGATCATTTTCATAGGGGTAGAAAAATGATATAAGAAATGATGGAATTGTAGAATACAGAACTGATGGTGTTTATAAATTAGCTAAAAGAATATTATAATATTTTGTGTAGAAAATTGACAAGATTAAGATAATGAAGAAGTTATAGTGGGGCTAGTTATTAATCAAAGGGAAATCGAAGAACTACCAGCTAACGAACTACTACTACATTTTGGAGAAGCTACCAATTCTGTTCAATATGAATGACTATTCCAAGAATAAGGTCAATAGGATAAAATATAGATTCAAGTTATTCAGGATGTTCCTCATGAACAAGATGAGGTTGTTTGAGATGGAGTTGTTCTTTAGAGGATTCCCATGAAGATCATCAAGTTCAAATATCATCAATTGAGGTTGCAGATCTTGCTGAGCATCGGGCTATATCAACCTTTCAACATTCATTGGAGAGATCAAGATCTTTCTCGGGACAAAAGAAGGAGTTTTAGGATAATTTTAAATGTTCTAGTAAAAATTCAGTTGAAAGTTTTCAGCTAATATATTACCATTGTGGATATTGATCAGTCAAAATATAAATATGAAGGGGAATATGATTCATTAACTAATCAAATTGAGGATCTTGTGATCATATTCAATAATGTTAAAATGGTAAAATCTATTTTGAAATAGGATATGGATGTAGTAAGAATGTAATTTGGTGATTTAAAGAAATCATCAACCCCATTGATGGAGTTTGAGTCTATTTACAGTGAACATTAAAAATTAATGAAAATTAAATGATGAATAAATACTTTTGATTAATTTATATGGGAGATTATATATTAGATTAAGAAAATCGTGTCAGAGTCTTTTCCAAAATATATTTTTTCCCATCTGAAGTGGTATTTGGGAAGAAGGTTTGAGTCCACCAAGGGAAGTGCAACTCATGTTAGTAATTCAACCTCTAACCCTCTAACATCACTGCATTTGATTAGCATATTTCATGCAATGAAAACTTTTATGGCTGATATAGGAACCTTCATTGAATCTTTTCCTATTTCTGATTCTTTATGGAAAATAAAATATATCTTATATGAAAATTTATTTCGAGTGAACAATGTATCATGTTTTTTCAAAATATGTTAAGGGATATGTTGGCAATTTTTATAAAGAAGGAAGAAAATTTTCATGAGCTTCTGAATGTCTATTCAGTTTAAATCCAACATGTGTGTCAGGATTCCAAATTTTTTATAAGGTATTTGGGATATAATGATGTTGAATGATTATAGTTACCGATCGAAGAATTGAATGATGTGATTCAAGATAGTTAGTCTCCTTCAGAACCTGTACCAGAAAAAACACTGACCAAATCCTTTTAAACAAAACCCTTTATATTTATTAAAATGATTCATAAGTCGAAACATTATATTATATTTCTAATGATTAAAATAAAATTGTTTGATAATTTAAATATTTTTGTAACTTATTTTATATCATTTTATATTTACTCAAATTTGCAGAATCCATAATTTCATTCTCCAATTTTTTTTACATTAAATTACTGTACAGTGATACATTAAAAATTTCGTAATATTTTTTTTGATACTTTCTTTTTGTGTCAAAAATGTGGGGGAATATTGTATAAACACAATATTGTTTTCAAAATTATACAATAAATTTGAAATATTTTTGTAATTATATTTCATTAGTATTTTTAAGATCTTTTATATTGTTAAAATAATTTTATAGGTTTTGTGATGATAAAAATGGAATATTGTTACATCTTTATTATATCAACAATACTCTATAATTTTTTATTATTTTAATGCTAACAAATACCCTTTTTATTTTACTAATTATTTTACATAGAGATTATTTCAGAGAAATGATATTTCAGTATATTTATTCTAATGGTATTGTCTTTCTTTTAATTCGCAATAAATATTTATTAATGTGTTTGGGATAAATTTTCTAGCAATATAAAAACACTATTTTTACAGTATGTGAATAAATGTATCATAATGAATAAACCCATGGTTTTGTACAACATGTATGGATCATGATCTGTGGATTTGTAATCATTATTTAACTATATGAAAAAATTATGGTTTGTAAACCATACATTCTAAACTTTATGTATGGTTAATCTGCCATATGTTATCAGGTATGTATGGTAATGTAATTCTATGTTCATCAAGATCGGAATGTATGTATAAATAAACATAAATAAGAACTGTAACATAGATTTTATGGAATTTGTATGGATCGTCAACCATACATTTTCAACCCTATATTCAGTAGAAGAATGATACGTAGGAGAACCCAAAATTTGGTATTTTCTACTTGGTGAAGGAACCCTAAATTATACATTCAAGGATTTTGATATTTTCATGATATTTTCTACAATTTATTCAAGAGTCTTGACTGAGCTACATGTTATTTTATAGCTAATTTTCGACTGATTTAAATATCGTTATATTTTAATCAATGAATCGTATTCAATAGTGATTTTGACTCATATTATTATGGGATTGTATGATTCTCCTTGTGTGGTTTACACAATAATAATTGTAAAATAAGAATTTTTATATTAAACTATACATACATATTGTCTGAATAACAGTTTAATTGGCTTTTATGAGCCATGTGTGATATAAAATTTTATCCTTGAAATTACAAATGTCGTACTGGAGTGTGAGACAATATTTATGGGTTTTTATGTGGTTTCAAAAGTGAGGTAGGGTATATAATGAAATGACTATAACTTATTAAGGAGTTTGTCATAAGTCATCTGTAAATATCCCATTTAGATTTTTTGTCAAAATCATTTGAACCTTGAATGTGTAACTTGATTATTTTAAGGAGATTACATAAATATTTTGATACAAAACCGGGGTGTTTACACCCCATTTTTGAATGTTTATTTATTGTATTAGTAAATGTTTGTTTACTAAAAAGTTTAAATGCCTATTTTCTAGTTTGTTAAAATTGTAAAGATGTTTTTTTTATAAATATCGAAGTGTAATGTATCTCATGAATTGTTTTGTTTAAT
This sequence comes from Viscum album, assembly GCA_963277665.1. NCBI lineage: Eukaryota > Viridiplantae > Streptophyta > Magnoliopsida > Santalales > Viscaceae > Viscum > Viscum album. The sequence continues at coordinate 192,517 of CAUJRU010001047.1, read as the reverse complement.
GGATGTGATATCCTCACAGAATAATCATAATGACCCTTTATTGGAGGTCCTCAGGCTGGAATCTCTTCATTCTATTCATTCTATGGAATGTTAGTCAATTATTGGGATGGATCGTGGTGATGTTTATTATGATTTATTTACTATATATATATATATGTAGAATTTAGTTTTTTTTCTCTGGTGGAATTAGTTGGATCACCCCCTTTATACATTAGAAATGGGATCCTACACTTTTGATATAATTTTCTATGAATAATAGTGGAACTGGTAGTTGATGTACTGAACAATTACCCATCATAGGTGGATATAAATTTGGGTTTATTTCTATGGGATATTCCCTCTATATGTCCTATGTTTGGTTGGCAGGGTGTATTGAGTAATTTTGATTTCAAAATTAGTGGAATGCTACCAAGGATGGGGTTACATGTATTAGTATCTACTAGATTATTCAGGATATCATGGGTTCACCTATTTCTATTAGTTTAGCCGCATGTATTAATTGCGAGATACTTGCATGATTACTTATGAAACCCTTGTTATGTCATTATTACGATTCCTTCATATTCATTTTATTTTTTGGAAACATGATGTGTTGATTTTAATAAGGATTTTGGAATTTTTTAAAAACAAATTTTTTGGTCAACGTTTATGAAGATTTAGAATATACACACCTTCCCCTAGAAAATACAAATGTCTCAATAATGGTATGATTTTGATTTAGAAAATGGAAAGGGGAAATGATACATACTTTTTTAAAATAAAATATATAGAAAAAATAGTTTTATATATTGGATTTAAATCATGATATTGATGATTCCTTTATTTGACTGTAATTGAATTGAGGAATTGAACATTGGGATAGTATACAATGTTTAATACTCATGCCTATTGTTTGTCTTTTGTTTTAATACTTTTAAAGGTTTCATCTTGAGTTTTTTCGCCTTCGGTGGAATTTGATATATCTGTTGGATTGTGTGTGATCCATAGGGTCAAATGCATTTATTGTTTATTCAGTAATGTTATGCTAGTTGTGTAGTTTAATTTAATTTTTTTAATTTTTAAATTATATTCAGTTCAGTTTCATTCATATTTTGGATTACATGTGCAACTTGCGGCTTTTTCTTTTCTATTTTATTATTGTGGGAAATGGTTCCCCTGATGTATTCATTTGATTCCCTTGGATATTTCTTGCAGACCCGGAGGATATGGAATTCCTCTCGTGCCTTACTATATATTTACTTTGGGGGGTTGTTTCATGGTCGACCTGGGTTGGTTTATGATTGTGATTCTAAAGGATATTTATCATCTTCCATTACCATGTTTAGATTGGGAGGTTGATTCATGGTACAGAATGTGAAATACATCTATCATCAATTTATGTAGTCTATATAAAAGAAAAAACAATCCAAATCTATGATAACAGCAATTTAAAATAATTTGAGAATGTTAATATATTCAATTGAAACATTCCCACAAACATAAACATTGGATTCAATAATTAGATATGTTTTTCTAAATGATATCAAATCAATTCAACTAGTGACTCACTATTCTTAAAAACCTGAAAATATATTCTTGTGTTCCATGAATTGAAATACAAAAAAAAACATCCACAACTCTATAATATAGCTAATGTTTAAATAAATAATCAAAATCCATCATTGAAAATTTCTATCATTCAAACCATACTCGTATATATTTTTTGTGATCATCATCCTTGGTTGACATTGAAATGGACCATTTACCAAGATAATTCCTATGTTTCTAACATATATAAAATAGAAAAATAGATGGTAAAAATTGTTAATTTTTTCATCATCCATAATATTATATTAATCATTAATTTTCATTATGTCAAACACGACCTATTTCCTAAAATATAAAACTATGGGAATCTTATTCCCCTAAATAATGGTTAGTAATGAGATTGGGAATTTTCAAAAAATACCCCATGGGAGTTTCTATCAAGGTGTTCAACAAGGGATTGTTTTCATGAACCATGTAATGATTGAGTGTAGATCAATGATCCATTTTTTGTGGTTACTAATATCATGTACAACTATACAGATCAACATTAGGTTATTATTTGGAGACATTGATGTATTTTCTTGGAAATAAAATAACCTATACATTAAAAAAAAATATGAGTTTATAATGATAATAATTTATATCAAACAATGATATCAGTTGATAAGATTATGCCAACCTGGGAATTTGGAATTAACATACAAAATGACATTGTGAGCATGACATCGTAGGAACAAGGAAATTATAACACCCATGAAAACCTAAAAATAGGACCCTTGTATAGCCTTCCTTGAAAACACATCAAATATCATGACATAACAACATTATCTAATAAATTAGAGGGATATATTATTTTGGGATAATCATTCAAAATCAAATCATTAGCATGATTTAGTGTGATAGATAGATCATACAACATAAGGATGCCATCCATAACATTAAGACAAACAATTAAGGAGTTTAGGTTACATACTAGGATTCCCCCCCCCCCATTAAATTTAGGATTTTAATAACTATGTGAATAATATCTATTGGAAATGGGTATGGGTATTCACTATAAAATCATCTGATTGAAAATATCATGATAATTTTGTTAGCATAATGGGGTAACATAATGATTCATGGAAGGATTTAATGAGAGTGAAAGAGTATCCTATCACCTTGAAATACTAATTATTTTAAAAGGCCTATGTATAATCATATCCTAACCCACCAAATATTAAAGAAAAAATAATAATATATATTAGATTATTGAATATATAGGACATTGAGATGATCCCTGTCCATGATTGGGCACTTCTAAAAGCTTGAGAATAGCTTATAATGATATAAAAAAGTCCATGGGCATTATAAAAAGATATAAGGGTAAATAAAATTATTAATCCAAGGATTTTTAGTGTGTAAAAATGAGAGATAGGGTATGTTTTATAGAGAAATTTTGTAGAAATATTTATTTTTTCTTCTAAACTTTGGTTTTGGGCTCAATGTGAATAAATAATGAAAAGCACAAACCATCCATTGTGTTTTGCCTAATTGTTATATCAGAGTCTTTATTTTAACTATATTATTAGTCCATGAATGAAAATCCTTAAAAAAATAACCTTTTTACTGTAGAATGGATTAATTTTTTAGGCAATTCATTTTAAAAGCAGAAAATATTGTAATGGTTTCGGAGGATCCATTAAGTCTTTTTGAAATTAAATATATAACTACATAAGTAATCTATTTTAATGGGATACTATAAACCTATTATATTATACTATTTATATTATTTATTAATCCATATTTAAGTTTTTATAATATCATAAAAAATAAAATATAATTATACTATATTTTATTTTAATCAAAAAAATCAACCAACTGATAAAATTTTGAGATATCACTATTGGTTAATTTCAATATGCATATTTCATAAATAAACGTTATTTTATCGAAATTGTAATCTTAATATCAGAATTTATAATTATAAAAAAATCCAATTTTTTTTAAAAATAGTTGTATTTACAATATCGTTTTTATGACCCTTATAAAAATAAACTATGAATTCATAAATTTATATTTATCGTATATATTAAAAAAAATTGCATGAAACATTGTTTTATTAAAATTGAATTTATGATAAAAATTTATTTAATTACATAAAATATTGACATGATTGAAATAATATATTTCCTCAAAATACATAATGTGTTTCATCATAACAAAATTTAACATCTATATAAATTTTTAATTAATTAATATAATGTTACGGAGATATATATAATTTTTTTTACAAAAAAAATATTTTTGAAAAATCATAAAATTAGGGTCTACATATGGCCATTTATTATTAACGATATTCTTAACGTGTACATTATGTTATGATTACTTTTTCATCATGTGGCTTATGGAACAAGGTATGGGATATAATCTCGATGATCAATAAATTATCTCATTAATGGTTATGATATTCAATTAGTGGTTTAATTTTTACATATCCATTATGATGGGTAAGGAAAAATGATTCTATCTACCTCATAATTTCTAACAAATGAGATTCATATGGTAGATCCAACTGGCTGAAGCCATCGATTCTATTGTCAATGTCAAAGGGATTTATAAAATCCTATATGCATACAAATCATACATAAACTTTATAATTAATATACAATCATCAATTTTGATGATTAATAGTCTACAAAATATGAGAAGATATTTCTTATAATGATCTAAAATATCTAAATTAGCACATTTATTTTTATATTTAATTATCAAAAAATTCATCGAATCCTATAGTAAGATAATTCCAATTATTGTTGTCTTTTTTATATCATTGAATCCTAGTTACAGACACCATATTTTACATTGATCCAATGATAAAAAGTTTTGAATCACTCCATTTCTTATTCAAAATCAATTCATGTTGATATCCTTCTATGAAAAATCATAATTAATAGTAATTTCTCACATATAGTCTTTGAATCCATCATCAACCCCTAGAAAAACTTTACAGTCATTCTCCTATATATGTTTTCCCCTTCAATTAATAATATTACTTACAGTGGTGGATTTTTCATATGAGATTAATATATACCATAATGAGCATTCATAAATCAATGAAGTGTGCCAAAATTATCTTCTTAAAAACATATGCTACACTTTATCCATTCATTACAAATTACAAGGTGTATATAATTGTCTAATCCAAAACTAAAATATATAAAGAATATGATATCATTTTTTATTATTATATTTAATAGTAACATTAAAGCCTTTATGTCTTACCATAATAGAATTTTACAAAACCTAATTCTATTAAGAAAATATTATCTCAAGAAGATTATATAATTTATTATAATTTTGATTCTCACAAGTACCATATTTTACTAATGAAATTTCATTAAGTGTATTTTAGGGAATTAATATTTTTTTATATTTATTCTATCATTTTTTTCAAGTAAATAATTTGCAAAGAATATTTCATAAACTATTTGGGATGCATTTTTAAACAATCGAGAATCATTGTTCATACCCTATGGGGATAAAAAATGTAATGAATAAACCCTATGTTTTGTATAGAATGTATGTATCATGATCTGTACGATTGTATTCATCCATATGTTGGAATTAGAAATTATGGTATCTCTACCCAATATTCAAAACAGTACGTATGTTTAACCAACCCAATATTATCAGGATATTATGTTTGAGGAACCTTACATTTGGAAGGAACCTTATAATTTTGAAGAGATAAATGTATAGTTAAATAACCCTACGTAACTAATGTACCATACGATTAAGAAAAAAACATATAGATGATCATCCATACTTTTATAATTAAACATAAATTTTAATATATTCTTTTGGAATATTAATGCAACGTAGTTTAACCCTTCATTTGTTTTTTTTTTACTTTTTGAAGGAACCCTACTTTTGACTTTTCAACATGTAAGATATGTTGTAATATTTTCCATGATTACTTCAACAGTATTGACAAAGATAGATGATTGTTAACGACAAATTTCAATTGATTTAAAACTCGATATATTTGACTCATTAAACCATATTTAATAGATATTTTCATCCATATTCTTAATGGAATTTAGGATTCCACTATTTTATTTAAGATTTGAATATATACATTTTTATGCATCTTTTTTGAATATGGAATTTTGTAGAAGTATATTTTGATTATATTTTTTATTGTTATAAAAGTTGTTTGATAAGGGATATTTTCAAGATACCTATATTTCTTTCATATACTGAATCATAATCTGGTAAAAATATATACTTTTTGGCATTGAACGAACAAATCCAAAAGTGAACTACATTATAAAGTTATATTGTAATTTTGCGACTCACTATTTTGTTTCTGCATTTAAATTGAATATCTTTATGTATCTAGAATTTCTATAAATTTGTTATCTCTGGAAGATTATTATTTCTATAGAAGATTATCCCTCTAATGTAATTTTTTTCTACTACAATTTTGAATTAAAACCTGTTTAAAAAAATCAACATATTTTGATTAATTTGAGTTTCAACTACTCGTATTCAGTTGTGGGGGAGTATCAACTTCATGATCTAAGAAACGAATAACCAATTCCCTATTAGAAGAACTAAGAAACATTATTATTTTTCTTTATTATAAGCGTTTCATCTTCCTGCACTTAGTTGAAAGGGATATTTATGCCTTAGTCCACTATAAAAATTTGTGTTCTTTATTTTTTTTTCTACTGCATATTATCATTGTGTTGAAAGATGCCTCAAATATAATTTACTTATATTGGGTGACGAAATCCATAATTTTGGATGTTTTAGAAAAGACACAATTCACCCACCCTCTTGTGTGTCAATTTGTATATTCCGACCAAAAAATGGGTATCATATTAGTGTTTTTTGATAATTTTATAGAAACATAAAAGTAATAATGTCTATAAAAATAACGAAATGATTGATGTTTCTGAATGGATGTCAATGGTATGTTCTCCATACATAAATGATGAAAATTAGGGATGTTTTAAATCAAGGATGATTATTTATCTAAATAATCTAGGATTTATGGTTTATTAAAAAATAATTACTCCTTATGAAATTTATGAAAACCCATAATCATATGATGCTAAAACATAAGCTGAATATGAAATGAATTCAAAAGATATGGGTGAAATTATATTGGGTCTTGGACCACATGAATTAAATCATGATTCTCATTGTCCTGATACCAATAAAATGAGGAAATGAATTTCAGTTTCCTACGAAGGAATATATAATGTTAGACCGATGAGGAGTGACCCAACTAGGTTAAAGTTATACACGTTAAAAATGTTTTATTGTGAAATAATCACACAAATTAGTAGAAGAATTACAGAAATTGTCAATAATATTACGTACATTGGTGAAACTATCAAAATATCTAATCAATCATTGAAAGTACTGAGAGTACATGAAAATGGAAAGGCATATCATCTTCTATTTGAAAATAATCACTTAGAAAAGAAATAAAAATTAATGGACTAATTGGGAATCTAATGAAATATGAAGCTGAGGTACAGGATGAATCAAAAGATCATAATATTGTTGTGAAGAAACAAAAATAATTCTCTGAAAGCGAATTCTCAGAAGCATAGTAGGAAAAAAGAGTCAAAATGGGGGAAATTCAGATTCCATAGATTTTGTAACGAAACTAGATCAACTATTCAAGAAAATTCATTATGTTTTACAAGAAGAAAAGAGAATTCCAATAATAATTCAAGAAGGATGATAAAGAACAAAGAAAAGTTCATTATTATTATTGCATGAAATTAGGTCATATCAGACAAGATTTTCCTCAAATGAAAGATTAAGTGAAAATGATTCAAAATAAAAACAAGAATAATGTGAATAATGAGAATTAAAGAAAAAGAGAAATTAATTATAAAAGTAGTGTATCTGATGACTCTCGCAGTCCATAAACATATGATTCAAATAAGAATTAATAAAATTTAATATCTAACATGTGTTTAGGTCCATGGATGAAAAAGAAAATATACAAACATATGTTTCTAATACTAGTAGTTACATGAATGATAATATAGATGCCAACTATTCTATATTAGATGAAAAATATGATTCTCTAATAATGAAGCCTATGACTTTGACTAATATTAATAATGATATTTTATGTAAAAGATACATTCAGCTAAAAGAACATCAAAATTTATTTGATAAATTCAAATCATATACAACACACTATGTTGATCATGAGAAAATGATTAAAGAGATACTGATAGATATAGAATATTATAAGAGTGATTCTATTGTTTTCAAGAAAATAGAAAATATATTGCACTATATTTTTTAAAAAAAATTCATTAAATGATAATGATTTAGAATTGGAATTAAGGGTGAAAATTATAAACTGTATAAAAATTATTTTTCGCAAGTCTAGAAAAAGAATTTGTTATCAGTGGGGAACAAAATGTAATGTCAGTAATAATTATATTCTGAAAAAGTCTCAAATTAGGTGTATTAAAAGTGATTTTATTTCTATATTTTTAAATTATGAATATTATATGAATTATGGATAAACTATTCAGATTTGGATTCCCAGATCATTGATGGATAACACTACAGGACCCAGGGGAGTGTGGGTACCAAAATACATTTGTTTAATAGATTTTTTGGCTAATAAGCCCCAGGAAATAAAATATATATGGTATATGAACATTTCATGTTCTTGGAATATGAGTGGAGATCCATAAAATTTTCAAACTCCTACTCAAATAAATGGAAAATTAGTTTCATTTTGTGACAATGCTAGAGGAAAAAATACATGGAGGTGGAACTGTTGGAGATCCAAATTCAATAAAAAACAATAAAGTATTGTATTTTTAATGTATAAAGAATAATATGATTATAATTTATCAAATTTGTGGGGAGGTTTTTTGTGTTAATTTGTCTACCCATTCTCATTCTATTTTAAAAGATAAATTTCTTTAGATTAGAGCATGAGGAACTAATAATGTTAGTAATTTGTATCAAAATTAATTATTTACAAAGGTGAATTGTTTAACTGCTAAGACAAATTAATAATGGATGGGGCATAAAAGACTTTTTCATTATAATATATAGGCTTTACATAAATTATCTATGAAATAATTAGTTTCTATTTTCCCGGTTTTAATTTTGATAAGGACAGATTTTTTTCCCTGAAAAATTAGGAAGAAACAAATATTTTAATTAAAATATATTAAAAAAATTTCTACATATAAACATTAAGAACATATCGATATGGAATTTTATGAAAAATTAAGGATATCATTTTTGGATGGATAACAATATGTCTATGTTTTAGTATTAGATTATTCTAGATGTACCTAGGTTTATTTCCTAAACACAGATGTGATGTTTTTCCAATAATTTATATTTTTGGTATGGTTGTTTAAAATGAATAATGGTTTACAATAATTTATCTAAGAAGTGTTCATAGTGGAGAATTTTGTAATCAAAAATTCATTTCCTTCAGCTCAAATATGGGTATTAAGGACATCTTTTCTGCACCAATAACACCTTAAAAATTGGAATTGTTGAATGAAGAAATAAAAATAATCAATAAATGGAAATGACTATGCTGATTGAATACAATATTTCTACCTATTTAGGGAATAATATGTAATATCAACATATTATATCATGAATAAGGTTTTAAATAGTTCTATTTTCAAAAAGACACCTTATGATATATGGAATGAAAGAAAACCAAAAGGTATGTACTTTAATGTTTTTGGATTAATGGTGTATACCATGAACACCTACGGTAGTATTGGTATGTTTGATCTGAATTCTGATGAATGAATGTTTTTAGAATATTTTTTTCCTTTAATTCTTATAGATTGTTTAATAAAATTTCAAGGATTTATGAAGAGTCATTTCATGTAAAGTTTGATGAAACACAGACTTTTATTAAAGAGTACAATCAAACTGATGAATTCAGTGAGACTTTAGATTACATGAGACTTAAAAATATTAACATTTTTTTGAAAATGATATTAATAAATTTAAGCTCTGTTCAAATAAATAAGATATTGAGGAACCTGAGTGTTTTATACCAAGATTGTGAAGAACCTTAAAGAACAATCAAATAGAAATTCTTAAAGGAGATCTTGATACATGATGTAATTCTCAAAGAAATTTATGAAACCTAGAAGAATTATATACCTTTATATCTTAGTTAGATCCAAAAATGATAGAAGAATCCTTAAAAGATAAAGGTTGGATGTTACCAATGCCAAAATGTCTAAAACATTTTAAAAGAAATAATGTTTGTGAACTAGTAGAAAGGTCATCCATTTATCCAGATATAGAAAGAATGTGGGTCTTCATAACCAAACAAGATGATTAAGGGATCATTACCAAGATTAGGTCCAGATTAGTAGCCAAGGGATATAATCAGGAAGAAGTAATATATTATGATGGAACCTTTCCACCTGTATCTATACTAGAATCCTTTATAATCCTTTTACCTTATACATATCAAATGAATTTTAAATTATATGTGATGGATTTTAAGTCTACATTTTTAAATTGGTGTTTAATGGATGATGTTTATTTTGAAGAACCCCCTGATTTTGAAAATTATCCAAAACAAAATTTTGTTTTTAAACAAATTTTTTATCTCTATTTTTAAAAAATGAACCTAGAGATTGGTATAAAAAATTTTTGTATTCCATTTTGAAAAAGGGGTTTTCTTTCATCTAGTAAAAATCATTGTCATGATTTTTCAAAATTAATGAAAAATGAAATTTAAGTGATTATGATTGGAGAAATTAATTCTTTTTAAGATTTTAGATTTATCCACAAGATTTTTGTAATATTTAAAATCAATTCAAATATATCACTGTTTAATTGAAAATGTTTGGACCTGGAAATAACAAGACATATACAACCCTTGTTTGTTCCAATATAAAACATTATTTGGATGAATCTGAAAATACAATAGAAAACATGTAATATAGTTGTTTGATTGGTAGTTTATTATCTTACTAATAGTAGAACAAAGATAATATTTTTTTATGTATTTGGGATATATTTCACTCAAATCCAAAAGAATCCCATCTTTCTGTTGTTATGATTATTTTTAGATATTTAAAATGCAATATTTATCAATGTTCCATTTGACCAAAAGAATCTAAATTTAATTTTATTTCATATTCAGATGAAGAATTTAGAGGTTTTAGGTTATTTAAAAACACTAACATAGGAACCTATAACTTTTTTTGAAATTCATTAGTTTCATTTTCTAGTTTGAAATAACACTGTCTTTCCCTATCATCCACTGAGGGCGAATTTGTGTCTGCTGCTAGTTTCTCTACACAAGTATTTTGGATGAAAAACACAATACTAGACATCTTATTAAATCTTAATAGTATTGTTATTGTATGTATTAATAGTACTGGAATAAATAATTAAGAAAATAATATATGTAATACTAGGACTAAGCACATTGATATAGGGAATCATTTTCTAGGATATCATCTTCTTTAAAAATATATATATTTATAATATGTTAATACTGAATATCAATTACATGAAATTTTCACAAAAAAACTGCCAAATAATAGTTTAGAAATTTATTAATGGGGATGTTTATATAACACTAAATATTTTATTGTAAAGTTATGTCATTTTTTAAAAATATTAACTTCTGTAAAAAAAATTTACTATTTATTATACTCTCGATGAATATTTGATTAAATATATTATATTTTAGTTTTTATGTCACATGTGTTCAATAATTTTAATAATTACCTATGCGATTGGAATGAAAATACAATGCAACATAATTATTTGTTAGATAACTTTTGACATACCTTATCATTTTGTTTCTCAAACCATTTCTTATACCCATACATTTGCCTACCTTCAAAACCCTAAAATCTGAAAACCTCAAAGCATTCTATTCTTCGAAATGGAGAAGACCAAGCGAACTGATGAGGGAGAACCCTATGTCCTAATGTGTAAATATAAGGCCCCAGACTTAAACCTTACTTAATCTTGAGTTATTAAAAAATTACACATTGAGGATCTTTTCGGTTTTAGAGATTTAGAGAATTAGATAATAAAACTTGAATTACATTCCACATATAAACATAGTGGTTACATAAAGATATTATTCTTATTTCCCATCAATGGAAACATATTTAAAATAAAACATGGATTCTTTCTTGACACTTCCTTGACACTATCATCATATCATGTACCTTTCCCTTGACCTGTGAAAAACATTTCAAAAAAAACTTGGGATGAGCATAAAATTCTCAGTAAGGGATATAAAAATATGGAAACGAAACATGGGTACATATATACATAAGAATGAAATCATACATTACCCATAAAACATAGTCACTTTAACATACCTCATCAAATCATGAATAAATCATAGAAATCATAAGACATAAAGGTAACTTGAGGGATTCATAACATTCTTACGTAGGGAGTAACCCTCTTGGTTACGTTTGGAGTACCCATCATAGTATATTCCCTAAATCTCTTCAGATAAACCTTAACGTTTCACTCCTTCGCGTTACCCAATGCATTAGAGAGCTATATCGGGCTCACCCGCCCTTAGTTTATCACGGAACCACCCGTCTTCATAACAATGCCCAAGAACCATAATATAATCGTATCACATAAAACATGCATAAAAGAAAAATAACATTTTCACCTTTCAATCACAAGATATCAATACAATACAGTGATATAAAAACATTATTAAACCATTTTCAATACCAAAATAAAACAAAAGTAAAACATGGTATTTATTTTTCTTTAAAAAAAGTATGGCTTGTAGAGGAAGCAGAAACTCAAATAATGGTCATGGCGGCGGAGAAGTCACTGTCGCTGCATACGTACAACAAAGAAATTCCCTTTTGTCGTTTAGTAAATGCTTCGTATAATAAATATTCCTTTTGAATAAACGTAAAAGTCAAAGGGGTTTATACACTGTATAAAAGAAGGTTGCATATAAAACAAAATATGACTCAATGAAAGGAGATTGAGACAAAGTCCCATACCTCGGGTCTGACTTGAATCGATCTTTCTTAATGTCCTGAATAATAAACTTGAGTTAATTTATACTTGCTTAAGAACCTTTTTCAAGTTCATTAATCCTTTTATATCACTTATTTCCTTGTCATGAACACTATGTAATTATTTAAGTTAATAACGGTCATTTTAACGATCATTGGTACTAGAGTAAAAAATAATCCCTTTATAATTACAAGTTGTTCATGTATCCATTATATCCTGAATGGTATTTATGATGTAGATATCATATATGTCATATATATCCAGTACATGCATGCATTTATAATATTACAAAATCATTTAGAGGTAAGAAATGAAATGCACCGTTCATGGAGACGACAAGCCGTACGTACGCATGAACGCTACTTTCATTTCTATTTCGTATTTTATAGAATGGAATAATAATGATATAAAGGTATATTATAATTCCATTATAATATCATATATAATATTATAGTTCAATCCTTTATACGTCCCACATATGGTATTTAACGAATCAAATCACTTTGAGGGGGCGGTAGTCCGCACTTCCTTAAATGAAGATATCGCGTTTACCCATAATGGAAACCATAAATGTATGCCAAAAATGAAAAATACAAAAGCTTAAGGAAAACATAAACAAATTATATATTATATATAAATATATTTACATCTTAATGGCCACCTTTGAAGGTGTTAAAATAATGTTGAACAATCATCGTTTCAGGAGGCATAAATTCACCATCCACAGAAACATTATGTCCTTTAGCCATTAGATGTAGGTGTGTGTAATTGTAGCTCGAATACTTCTTATAACAACATCCTATTATATTGATGATACTGGAGATGTTACAATGTAAATTATTAACAAGAGTTTAGGGGGTTGGAGAAGAAAAATAAGACAAAAAGACTCTAGTGAAGACATTACCTTAAAATCGGGTAACTCCCTTTGGTTTGATCTCAAAGGCTTCCGTAGGAAGACTTATTCCCAATGTGAGGCTTCAAGGAGTAATAGAGGTATGTGGAGAGACAAAATGGGCAGGTTTTGGCCGAGCCAAAGGCTTTGGGAGTGTTGGTACGGAGGTAGAGGTGGGGGATTTTATAAGAGGAGAGTAGGGGCACTCTTGGAAAGTAAAGAAATGTTACTTTATTTTAAAATTATTTTCGGATTAAAAACGTCCCACATTGTTATAATTAGAGGGTAAGGTGATAAGGGTTCGAAAGCCACCCATCAAATAGGTTTTGTACAAGTTTAGTTCATAGATTTTACATTATCATTTCATTTTATTTAAATCCTTTATTAATGAGGTAATCGATGAATCATCATGATGTCATAAATAATTTAATTCATTTAAAGTCTAAAAATTATAAAACAAATACTATGATGTAGGAAATCTTTTTATCTTTCTAATGACCATTTATAATCAAAAATCTGACTTGTATAACCCCATGTAAAAATTGTTTTAGTAAAACACATCATGTTTGTGTCATTTTTACTTCAACATTAAATAAAAAGTTATTTATGTCATTTCCCAACCAAAGTGGCTCCATGGGGTCCGAAAGTTGACCCATGGATTTTATTGGTCAGCCATGACACATCCAATGAGGGTAGGACATGTTCCAAGCTCATCACATATTATTAAAACATTATTTTTACCTTAAACTACACTAATTACCACTAATCGCGATTAAGAACTTTAAAGTTACTATTCACCAAAAAATTATTCTAATCACATTGAACCACATTTTACTTCTTAATGACAACCATGTATGTTGGATTTTTGAAAATCAATAACATAAGTGGAAAAGTTTCATTTAAACGAAAAATCAGTTTCTTTAACTATCACTTGGTGGTTTCACTATTCATCAAAAATTGATGTTTTTCAGAAAGATACCAAAACATCACCCTAAGCTATATTTGATATTCCGAATTCAAAAATTATGTCTATTTTACGAAATTCAAAACATGTAAGTTGCATTAATTAATTTAATAACTGATTCCCGTTGTCATGACAAATAGCGTGTTTTTATAAAACAATAAGTATCAAAAGATTGACACTAGTTTAAGTCCAATTTCAAAGTGAAATTGATTCCAATGACCACCATTGGACAAAATGGTAAAAATATATTCTAATTTCACTTAAAAACAAATTCAAAAGATAATATAATAATATAAAAATATCAGATTAAAAAGAGGTTTTGAATTAAAATACAATATTTTTCACTATTCATTAAAAATGAACTTTTTCGGAAAAATACCAAAAATTCACACAAAGAAAATTTTGATGTCCCAATAATAAATAATAAGTTATTTTGAAAAACATAGCTTATTAAATTGTCAAAAGATAAATTTAAAAAGGGTTTTCCATCAAAAGGCAGTAAAACAATCTTTTAAGAATATTAGTGTATTCCATGCATAAGATTGTATTTATTTTCATTTTAAGCCTCTAAAACACTATCTTAATCATTAATAGACATAGATAAAAATATTTATTATTCATTACTTACTTGGGATGTTACATCCTTCCCCCCTTTAGAAAATTGTGTCTTCGCAATTTATTTACTTATCGAATAAATGGGGGTACTTATCCCTCATTGCATTTTCATATTCCAATGTTGCCTCTTCCATCATGTGGTTTTTCCACAAAACCTTTAACTAATTAATCACCTTATTCCGTAAAACTTGCTCCATGTGGTCAAGAATATGGACCGGTTGTTCCTCATAAGATAGGTTCTCTTCCAGTTGAACTACCTCTGGACTCAAAACATGAGATGGATCTGGCATGTACTTTCTCAGAATTGAAACATGAAAAACATTGTGTACCTGAGATAAAATCGGAGGTAAAGCCACTCAGTATGAAACTGATCCAACTCTCTCCAGAATTTCATATGGTCCAATGAACCTTGGACTCAGCTTTCCTTTCTTACCAAATCTCATCATACTTTTCCATGGAGAAACCTTGAGAAAAACATGATCACCTACCTCAAAAGAGAGATCCTTCCTCCTGTTGTCTGCATAACTCTTCTGCCTACTCTGAGCTGTTCTCATGTGTTTCTGTATTAGCTGAACTTTTTCTACCAACTCTTCTACCAATTCTGGTCCCATCAACTTCCTTTCACCTACTTCATCCCAGAGAGCTGGAGTTCAACACTGCTTCCCATATAATGCCTGAAATGGTGCCATCTGTATACTAGAATGAAAACTGTTATTATATGAAAATTCAACCAAAGAAAGTTGTTGGTCCCAACTTCCCTGATAATCCATCGAACAAGCTCGTAGCATATCCTCCAAGGTCTTAATTGTTCATTCTAACTACCAATCTGATTGAGGAGGAAAAGCTGTACTAAAACATAATTCAGTACCCAACGACTTCTGAAGGCCTTTCCAAAAGTTAGAAGTGAACCTGGGATCATGATCAGATACAATGGAGAGGGGAAATCCATGTAACCTGACTATCTCTTTAAGATACAAACGGGAAAGTTGATATAGGGGAAAAGTATCTCGTATAGCAAGGAAATGAGCAGATTTAGTCAAGCGATCAACAATCACTCAGATTGCATTATTACCTCGAGATGTCTTCGGTAATCCCATAACAAAGTCCATGGATATATTCTCCCATTTCCCCTCTGGCTCTGGTAAAGGCTGGAGCATCCCTTTCAGTAACTACCTCTCTTCTTTAACCTATTGACATGTCAAACACTTCACAGTAAAATCAGCAATATCTCTTTTCATTCCATCCCACCAGTAATACTCCCGCAGAACTCTGTACATCTTAGTACTTCTAGGATGAACTGAAAACAATGAACTATGAGCTTCACATAACAACTCTCTCTTCAACTGTGAATCACAAGGCATACACAATCTCTTCCAAAATCTCAAAACGTAATCATTATCAATGTTGAATTCAAGAAACTTACCTTTCTGAACCATCTCTACCTTTTTCTGCAACTCACTGTCTTGCTTCTGTGCTTGCATGATTCTGTCTGATAGAGAATATTTCACTGATACCTGAAACAAAACAGAAGAACATCCTGCACCAAAAACTTCTATGCCAAAGTTCATCAAATCCTTAACCAAAGGATCACGTTCCAAGTGAAACATTGTTAATGAAGCATTACTTTTTCGACTCAAAGCATCAACCACTTTATTTGCTTTTCCCGGATGGTAATGAATTGTACAATCATAATACTTTATTAATTCCAGCCATCTCCTCTGTCTCATTTTTAACTCTTTCTAAGTGAATATATAAATTAAAATTTTGTGATCAATATATATTTCACACTTTACTCAATACAAATGATGTCTCCAAATTTTTAAAGTGAAAACAACAGCAGCTAATTCCAAATCATATGTAGGGTAATTTACCTCATGAGTTTTCAACTGTCGTGAAGCATAAGCAATTACCTCATCATTCTGTATTAGGACACAACCAAGTCCATTCAATGAAGAATCACTGTAGATAACAAACTCACCATTCCTATAAGGTAGTGCCAAAACTGGAGCTTTTACCAATCTTTTTTTCAATTCCTGAAAACAATCAACACATTCTTTTGTCCAGATAAACTTAACACCCTTCTGAGTTAGCTTAGTCATTGGACTAGATAACCGTGAAAACTTTCTAACAAAACCTCAGTAATATCCTACAAAACCAAGGAAACTATGAATCTTTGTTACATTTGTGGGTCTTGGCCATTCTTCAACAACCTTTGTTTTTGCAGGATCAACAGTTATCCCATCTTTAGAAACAATATGACCAAGGAAAGAAATGTGTTGCAACCAAAACTCACACTTGCTGAATTTTCCATATAGTTTCTTTTATTTTAAGGTTTGAAAGATAACCCTTAAATGTCTTTTATGCTCCTCTTTACATTTATAAAACACCAAAATATCATCAATGAAATCCACAACAAACTTATCCAAGAACTCATGGAAAATTCTATTCATTAAGTCCATGAATATAGAAGGTGTATTGGTTAGCCCAAAAGGCATTGCTACAAATTCATAATGGCCATATCATGTAGGGAACGCGGTCTTCAGAACATCTGCTTCCTTTACCTTCCGCTGATGGTACCCCGATCTCAAGTCAATCTTTGAAAAATACTGAGCTCCCTCGAGCTGATCAAACAAATCATCGATATGAGGAAACGGATATTTGTTCTTAACAGTGATGTTATTCAAGGCTCTATAATCAATACAAAGTCTCATTGAAGCATATTTCTTTTTAAAAAATAAAACAGGAGCACCCCATGGTGATGTTCTAGGTCGAACGAAACCTTTCTCTAATAAATCTGGCAATTGCTCCTTCAACTCTAAAAGTTCAATTTGAGCCATTCAATAAGGGGGTTTTGAAATTGGCTTAGCATCAGGAACTAACTCAATGGTAAACTCAACTTCCCGATCTGGTATTATTCCAGGAAACTCATTCGAAAAAACCTTAGGATACTCATTTACCACTGGCACATCATTAATCTGAAATGTTCCTTTATTTTCAACGATGTGTTCAAGGTAACATTCATTTCCATCTTTTACAAGTTTCTCGTCCTCTTGATATGTTAACAACAGTAAGGGTTCATTCTTGTACACAAACTGAAAGCCTTTCTAAAAAGAAACTTCTTTAGCTCTACAATCAATCTTAGCATGGTAAATAGAGAGACAATCCATACCCAGGATAACATCAAACTCTACTAGAGGTAGAACAATAAGGGTTTCAAGTAGGTTCATTCCACATATAAGGATAGGAAGATTCTTATAAATTCTTTTTGCCTCAACATTTCTCCCAGGTGTTTTTACCAAAAGTTCAGGAGTCATTTCTTGAGATGGTATTCCCATTTTACTAGAAATGTTTTCAGAGATGAAAGAATGTGTAGACCCCGAATCAAAAAACACACTGGCATAATCTAAAAAAATAAACAAAGTACCTGATACAACTTCATTTGATAGCCCGACATCTACTGAAGTAGTTGCAAAGGATTTCACCACCCCTTTCTACTTGTAGTCTAACTGCTTCCCATCATTCAAGCTCTTTGTCGGACACTCGTTTTCATAGTGACCCATCTCACTGCACTTATAACATTTCACTAACTGTAAATCAAATTTGGTCTTACCTTCACCTTGATCCTTTTCAGTGTAATCACGAGCCTTATGTCCCATCTTACCACATCGGTAGAACTTTACAGAATTCAGAAGACATTCCCCAGCATGCCTTTTCCACATTTATCACAAACTGGAAACTTAGTTTTTTTACCATCAGACTTTTTTGAAGAATTCTTACCTTTCTCCTGCCACCTCTATCTCTTCTTCTGTTGGTTGTTATAGAACACTTGATCTTCGGGAAACTCCATTTCCACCTTCTCAGCACATAGAACAAGATTTTCATAACTTTTAAACTCACGAGAAGCTGATTCCCTTCGATATTTTGTCTTTAATCCTGAGTAAACACGATTTATTTTACTATCAAGGTCTCGGATAAGATTTGGAGCATACCTTTCCAATCGAGTGAACCTTTCTTCATAGGCGGCCACTGAGTCTTCCTCTTGCTTCAATTCCAAGAATTTCTTTTCCATCCTAAGTCAAACAGACTTCGGAAAATACTTCTCAAGAAACATACCTTTGAATTCATCCCAGTCGAGAGCATCAATCTCATCAGCATCATTGGTATCTTTAACCATCGACCGCCACTGATCTGCTTCACCCTCCAAATGGTAAATAGCAAGACTAACCTTTTGATTGTCTGAACACCCCATGACATCGAAAATCTTCTCTAGTGCTATAATCCACCCATCAGCTAGCACAGGGTCAGATGATCCTCTGAATGATGGGGGATTTTTCCTTATGAAATGTTCCACCACTGACATGTTCCTCTGCGGTTGATCTGGCTGATCTCGTGCATGGATACCACCACCATTTATCGCTTGAGTCAACTACGCCATTACTGCAACAAACAGTTCAGTTCCAATTCCGACCATCTCAGGATGCTGATTCGGAAGGTTATTTCCTTCTGTCTACCTTCCTAGCACTGCTTCCCTGTTTCCTCTGCGGAAAACCATTCTGAACAAACATTTCTTAGATGAAGCAACATGGTAATCTTCAAATGCTACATCACTTAAAAAAAATATTTTTGGATAATCATTTAATAGAATTATAACTCTTAAAGTTATCTAAACCAACCTCTGATACCAACTATAAGGCCCCAGCCTTAAACCTTACATAATCTTGAGTTATTACAAGATTACACATTTAGGATCTTTTCGGGTTTAGAGTTTTAGAGAATTAGATCATAAAACTTGAATTACATTCCACATATAAAAAAAGTGGTTACATAAAGATAGTATTCTTATTTACCATCAATGGAAACATATTTAAAATAAAACATGGATTCTTTCATGACACTTCCTTGACACTATCATCATATCATGTACCTTTCCCTTGACCTGTGAAAAACATTTCAAAAAAAACTTGGGATGAGCATAAAAAGCTCAATAAGGGATATAAAAATATGGAAAGCAAACATGGGTACATATATACATAAGAATGAAATCATACATTACCCATAAAACATATGTACTTTAACATACCTCATCAAATCATGAATAAATCATAGAAATCATAAGACATAAAGGTAACTTGAGGCATTCATAACATTCTTACGTAGGGAGTAACCCTCTTGGTTACGTTTGGAATACCCATCACAGTATATTCCCTAAATCTCTTCGGAGAAACCGTAATGTTTCACTCCTTCGCGTTACACAATTCATTAGAGAGCTATATCGGGCTCACCCGGCCTTAGTTTATCACGGAACGACCCGTCTTCATAATAATGCCCAAGAACCATAACATAATCGTATCACATAAAACATGCATAAAGGAAACATAAAATTTCCACCTTTCAATCAGAATATATCAATACAAAACAGTGATATAAAAACATTATGAAAACCATTTTCTATACCAAAATAAAAGAAAAGTAAAACATGGTATTTATTTTTCTTTAAAATAAAAGTATGGCTTTTAGAGGAAGCCGAAACTCAAATAATGGTCACGACGGCGGAGAAGTCGTTGTTGCCGCATACGTACGACAAAAACATTCCCTTTTGCATTTTAGTAAACGCTTCGTATAAAACATATTCCTTTTGAATAAACGTAAAAGTCAAAGGGGTTTATACACCTTATAAAAGAAGGTTGCATATAAAACAAAATATGCCTCAATGAAAGGAGATTGAGACGAAGTCCGATACCTCGGGTCCGACTTGACTCGATCGTTCTTTAATGTCCTGAATAATAAACTTGAGTTAATTTATACTTTCTTAAGAACCTTTTTTCAAGTTCATTATTCCTTTTATATCACTTATTTCCATGTCATGAACACTATGTAATTATTTAAGTTAATAACAGTCGTTTTAACGATCATTGGTACTTGAGTCAAAAATAATCCCTTTATAATTACAAGTTGTTTATGTATCCATTATATCCCGAATGGTATTCATGATGTAGATATCATATATGTCATATATATCCAGTAAATGCATGCATTTATAATATTACATAATCATTTAGAGGTAAGAAATGAAATGCACCGTTCATGGAGACGGTAAGCCGTACGTACGGATGAACGCTACTTTCATTTCTATTTCGTATTTTATAGAATGGAATAATAATTATATATAGGTATATTATAATTCCAGTACAATATCATATATAATATTATAGTTCCATCCTTTATACATCCCACATATGGTATTTAACAAATCAAATAACTTTGAGGGGGCGGTAGTCCGCACTTCCTTAAATGAAGATATCACGTTTACCCATAATGGAAACCATAAAGGTATGCCCAAAATGAAAAATACATAAGCTTAAGGAAAACATAAACATATTATATATCATATATAAATATAGTTACACCTTAACGTCCACCTTTGAAGGTGTTAAAAGAATGTTGAACAATCATCGTTTCGGGGGGCATAAATTCACCATCCACGGAAACAGTATGTCCTTTAACCATTAGATGTACGTGTGTGTAAGTGTAGCTCGAATCCTTATTATAAAAACATCCTAGTATATTGATGATACTGGATTTGTTACAAAAGAAATGAATAAAAAGAGTTTAGAGGGTTGGAGAAGCAAAATAAAACAAAAAGACTCAAGTGAAGACATTACCTTAAAATCGGGTAACTCCCTTTGGTTTGAGCTCAAAGGCATACTTGGAAAGCCTTCTGCCCAAAGTGAGGCTTCATGGAGTAAGCGAGGGACGTGGAGAGACAAAATGGGCAGGGTTTGGCCGAGCCAAAGGCTTTGGGTGTGTGGGTTAGGAGGTAGAGGTGCGGGCCTTTTATAAGAGGAGAGGAGGGGTACTTTTGGAAAGTGAAGAAATGTTACTTTATTTTAAAATGATTTTCGGATTAAAAAGGAACCACATTGATATAATTAGAGGGTAAGGTGATAAGGGTTCGAAATCCACACATCAAATAGGTTTTGGACATGTGTAGTTTATAGAATTTACATTATAATTTCATTTTATTTAAATCATTTATTAATGAGGTAATCGCTGCATCATCATGATGTCATAATTAATTTAATTTATTTAAAGTTTAAAAATTATAAGAAAAAATACTATGATGTATGAAATGTTTTTATCTTTCCAATGACTATTTATAATCAAAAATCTGACTTGCATAACCCCATGTAAAAATTGTTTTAGTAAAACATCTCATGTTTGTGTCATTTTTACTTTAACATTAAATAAAAAGTTATTTATGTCATTTCCCAACCAAAGAGGCTCCATGGGGTCCCCAAGTTGAACCATGGATTTTCTTGGTCGTCCATTACACATCCAATAAGGTTAGGACATGTGTCAAGCTCCTCACATAGTATTAAAACATTATTTTTACCTTAAACTACACTAATTACCACTAATCGCGATTAAAAACGTAAAAGTTACTATTCACCAAAAAATTATTTTAATCTCATTGAACCACATTTTACTTATTAATGACAACCATGTATGTAGGATTTTTGAAAATAAATCACATAAGTGACAAAGTTTCATTTAAACAAAAAATCAGTTTCTTTAACTACCACTTAGTGGTTTCACTATTCATCAAAAATTGAAGTTTTTCAGAAAGATACCAAAACGTCACCCTAAGCTATATTTGATATTCCGAATTCAAAAATGATGTATATATTACAAAATTTAAATCATTTAAGTTGCATTAATTAATTTAATAACTAATTCCCGCTGTCATGACAAATAGCGGGTTTTTATGAAACAACAAGTATCAAAAGATTGACACTAGTTTAAGTCCAATTTCAAAGTGAAATTGATTCCAATAAACACCATTGGATAAAATGGTAAAAATATATTCTAATTTAACTTCAAAACCAATTAAAAAGATAATCTAATCATATAAAAAATTAGATTAAAAAGAGGTTTTGAATTAAAATACAACATTTTTCACTATTAATTAAAAAATGAACTTTATCGGAAAAATACCAAAAATTCACACAAAGTAAATTTTGATGTCCCAATCATAAATAGTAAGTTATTTTGACAAAAATAGCTTATAAAATTGTCAAAACATAGATTTAAAAAGGGTTTTCCATTAAAATGCAGTAAAACAATCTTTTAAGAATATCAGTGTATTCCATGCATAAGATTGTATTAATTTTCATTTTAAGCCTCTAAAACACTATCTTAATCATTAATAGACATAGATAAAAATATCTATTATTAATTAATTACTTGGGATGTTACAGTAAATGAGTTACATCAAGTATGATTCGTTAAGAGATGTTTTTAGATTTTGAGTGGCTTTAGGAGAAGAATTTGTTCCTTAAGTAAGCACTAGAATGTTAGGGTTTTGAATTTTATTCAATGATGTAAATACTTAATTTTTTTCTGTAGTATAACTGAAGAATTTCTACAGTAGTGTATAGTAAAATTTTGGTGAAATATATGATTTTTTATCTGTGAAAATAGAAGGGAAGAACATCTCAAATTATTCTATAGAAATTCCTTAGATTTTGAACTGTCCTTATGAATTCTTATTTTATATTGACCATCGATCTATTGTAAATAATGATATTTCTATTTCATAAATTATGTTCATTCTGTTTGGATCAATGAACATTATGAATAGTTCTGTTAAGTATCTTATGTTCGATTAGAAATTTCTAGTTATTGTTATTCAATATATAATTTCGTGAAAAGCAGCTAAGATAGATAAAATTTTGCACCCCTATATGTACATCTTGTTTTTGTTCATCAATGAAGTAATGTTAATGTTCCAAGATCCATTGTGTGATATTTTAATTATAATTTCCAAGAAAAAGGTTATATTTAGTTATATCCTTATAGAAGTATACTTCGATTAATTGTATTTAGGAGGTAATTGATTCATTTAATAGACGCGTGAGTAAAAAATCATCATAGTAATTTTCTAAATACTTATACTCTGATAATGATTGGATTTTACTGGAGTACTGTGAAAGTGATTCTTTTTCTATTTGGTGTATATGAACAACATGAGTCTAAATTATTATCTCATAGGGAAAATTTGTTGTAATAAATAATTAAATTCACAAATCTATAACAAAAGTTAATTCTATATCACCAAAACATTACAATTTTTTAGTATATCATATGATCCTGGTGAAGTCGAATAAGAAGTTATAATGGAGATGGTTATAAAACCAAGAAACAATGAATAACCACCAGTTAATGTGCTAGTGTTGGTTCTAGGAGAAGATATCCATTTGGGTAAAATGGATTAACCAATTAAAGAATAAGATTAATAAGATAAACTTTAGAATTGCATTATTCAGGATGTTCTTTAAAAAAATGAGATTCTTCAAGTAGAATATATTCTTGATGGAGATGCCCATGAAGAAGATCAAGTGAAAAGATTGACAATCTATGTTACATATCATGTTGAGAATTAGGCTATCTTAGCCTCTGAACAGTCATTGGAGAGATCATGATCTGTCTCTAGATAAAAGTTTTATGTTCATGATAATAACTAATTTTCTAGTGAAAAGTCAGTTTAGATGTTTTCCTTTAATTAATTATCCATTGTGGGTATTGATCAGTCCAAAAAAATAATATTAAGGGACATCTGATTCATTGACTAATCATATTAAGGACATTGTGATCAAATTCAATAATGTTCAAAAGGAAAAATATTATTTAAAAACGGAGCTTCTGGTATTAAGAAATTCATTTGAATATTTATAGAATTCCTCATCCCCAATGATGGATATTTAGTATATTTAGAATTAGCTTCAACAAATGAAGGAAAATTATACGAAAATGAAATATTATGATGTAGTTAACAGGGAGATGATATATTATATTGGAAAAATCATGTATGATTATGTTTCCAAAATATATTTTTCATATAATAAGTGGTATTTGGGAATAACTTTTGCATCCAGCAAAGGGATTGTTACTCATGTCAGTAAATCTACTTATGCCCCTAAAACCTTACAATATTTTATTAGAATATTTAAAGATATCACAACTATTATTGATGATATTAATTAACGATTATAGATCCATTAGTGAAACAGTTCCCGTTATTCAGTCTTGTTGGACAACCAAATATATCTTATTGAAAAATTGACTGTATGTTAAATTGGTATCATCTTTTTTCTCATCAACATAAGCGATATGTTGGAAATGTTTAAGAAGTAAGACATAAATTTTTGTGGCTTTTTAAATGTAAATTTATTTTAAATAATGAATGTGAGTCATGATTCTTGAGTATTGATAAGGAATTTGGGTGATAATCTTGATGAAATATTATAGGTATAGATTGAAAATTTGAATGAAGTGTTTCATGAAACTCATGCATCTTCATAACCAGTACCAGAGGGAAACTTGGACCAAACCATTTTAACATAAATATTTTATGTTTACTAACTTGTTTCCTAATTCTAAACGGTGTACTTTTTTTGAAAATATCTTATTAATAAAAAGTATTTATTATTATTTTTCATGTACCTTATTTGATTTAATTTTATATTTATCTCAATTTCTAGTATCAATTATTTACTTGTCACGACCCCCTCCCCACAAAGTGTACCCCTCCTGGGTCGACAATGTAAAAAAGGAGATAATGATCCCCCCGAGTCCTGCCTCAAGTAGGCCCCAGGTTGGTGACTAGCATCGATGGTATAATAAACACACAAATGATAGGCACTACCCTCTAAGAGAACACATACGGAAGAGAGGGATAAGATAGACAACAACTAACTCCAGCTTAGAAATGAAATCTAAAAGAAACCCAAGTGCATGTATGTAATGCCATTCAAAAGTACTACAACTGAAAGGGGAAAAACTACAAGTACCCAAAAGAAAGTAAAATCAGCAACAACCACAATCCCGAATAGCTCATACAATCACAATCTAGTAGAAACCATCTTGACCTCCAACCTTCTCCATGTGACCTAAAAAATAGTTTATATATACATAGGGTGAGTATAATAGTATACTTAGTAGGATCCTCCTCGAAGCCTCTCGTGAAAATGTAAAGAGAGCATGCTAAAGCACAGTGAACAACAAGTGAAACTAACTTGTCACCTAAATAGGTAATCTAAGTTCCCAACCTCAGCACGACTACTCTCACCATGTAATGCATCCAATAATATAGTATATAGAAAAGAATATCAATGGTACTCTGCTACTACTTCCCCACTGGTTTTCTGTATTTCCACAACGTCGCACGTCCTAAGCATCTCTCTCCAAAAAGGCTTTCCCGCAAACACCTGAGTGAAGCACCACAATATACACCTCATGAAACACAAAGGCTTTCCCATAGACACCTGTGGGAAGAAACACACCATCGTCGAAACCCAAAGTAACCAGGTAGTTTCCGCGATCCACCACAGCTCACATAACGTGTATCATACGTCGGGTATTATACCTCAAGCCATTACAACCCAGGCACCGAGTAAAGATCCTCAAGCCATCATAGAATATACATGTCAGACCTATAGTAGTCCATAGATAACTATATCTATAATATATGTGTGTGAATAACCACAAACCATTACAACCCTCTACACACATATATGAGGAAAACTGACCATTGTTCTTGCCATCACAAGTAACTACCAAGAGAAGAGAGTGGGATAAAGGGGGTATTCAACTATTCATCCTCCCACCAGAATGTTGGGGAAAATAACCCCCAGGGATCAGAATCCTCGGGGTATCAGTTTTCCTTACTGATAGGGTGGTGTAGCATATAGAAACACAAAAATTACAGGATATACTATATCTCAAAACCACACTATGGTCATAACCTAGTCTTAGAAAAAAAATGTAGCTAACGTCTCGCAGACTCTGGGAAGCTATTTCAAAGACTAGATATTCTATAAGCACACAACCATTTAAATAGAATTATTAGATTACATCATTCTCTTTACATCAGTTCCACAATACATTAATTAATTCTTTAAAAATTTATTAACCATGAAGAAATCCACAATAAATTTCATTAGCATCACACCCAAAGTCAATTGTTCCTTCAAAAAAATTACAACCTCCTCATTATGTTTCGGAAACTCCAACCCCAATGAGTTAACACAATTTAATCAAACATTCATTACAGAAACACTTTCCCATATTCCCAGGAATTCTAGAATGGCATTCTATGCTACAAACACAAGGGGCTCAACACGGTGAATGGATTTGCTAATCGTCGAGTCTTTACCGCCTATAGTAATAGTGTAGAACCATCCTCCCTGGAGAAGCTAAACACGGAAAGAATGTTGCATACCCCGCATTTCTTCGCCTCTTTCGAAAGACGGGTATGCAAGACCAGATTCCATGGGTAGTGGGGAAAAGTAAAGCAGAAAATCAACCAACAAGAATCATCAATCATCCTTCAATCACATCCATCTCATTCCATCATAACTGGTGTCCTCCCTTACACCCACAAGCATAAACTAATGCATCTCGCCACTCTAGGCATCATCCGCTGCCACAACCAAAAGTTCTCTATGCCCCCCACATATCACAACACCCCTCCAGGGTCAGGTATCAACACAAGCAGTAGGAAAAACAACCATCAAATAAAATGGGCTATGGCCCTTTAACAAACAAGAGGGTAACTCAGAACCCATAAAGGAACTATCAAACAATCATGTTCTTTAATCCATATTGAATTAATAGGTTTATAATCCATTGGTACTATCCTCGGTAACCTAACTAGTAAGCTATCACAAATGATTAAACATGCTCACTACACCAACATGATTAACATAATAAATACAACAAGAACCAGATTTGTTTTCATTCCACTTTATCTTTAGCCAAACAATTGTCAATTAATCCGAGTTTACGTTCTTTACCGATTTCCCTCAATAACAACAGCTAAGCAAAGGATGCATAGATATCTCACTATCTAGAAAAACCAGAGGCAATAAAATATGATCAATAACAATTTCTTTATCTGGTTAAAAATATTTATTAAGTCAATTCCATTGTCAACCAGTGGGATTAAACATGCTAACAATAATTTTTCATGTAAAAGAAAGAGAAGAAACAAATCCCTTGCCTCAATGGTTTTTGACGAAAAACCCAACAAACGAAGAAAACACAAGAAAGCCAAGTTGATTCTCCATGAATCCTCCTTAGATATCTTCTACTAACACAACCAAAACCAAATATCATCATATTTGGAATCCACACACATAGATCTACCCATAACGGGTGTAGATCTAAGAAACTGAGAGAAGAGGAGAAGTAGATCTATGTAGATTTATGAAACCACACAAGAAAGATCACATACCTCAAAAAAACTGCTTCGATTCACCAAGGGAAGCCATCAGATCGCCTCTAAAATTCTTGGGAGAGGTTCTTCTACCTTCAAGGGTGGGTAATCCCGAGTTATGGCCACTTATGAGCTTAAATGAGAAAGTTAGAGGCAAAAAATATGAGATCCACAATTTTAGGATCTAATTTGAGTTCTCGCACGGTTTTCACGCAAGGTTAGACAAACCGTGCGCTAACCGTGCGGTCACTAATGCCTCATCAAACACTCCTAGCATGGTCAGGCCACACAGTTATACAAACCGTGCACTAACCATGCATTAGCCACTGCCTCCAATATTAACTACGCACGGTATGGCCGCACAGTTTATACAAACCGTGCACAACCCGTGCGAAAGCTACCGCCCTTTAGATTCCATTAAATATTCACCCAAACGCACCCCCAAGTCACTACTCTAAAACAAGGGTAGTTAGAATCATCAAAAGTATAGGAAGACGTAACATGATGTTACAGTTCACAACTGTCTACCATTGAAACAGTTCATCGAAAAAGAAGGTTTTGGAAAAGCATTGGGGATAGGTTACCTTGACCTCCCAGAACGCCTCTGACACCTCATTTTCACAAAGTAATATACCAGAGAGTTCCATGTCATTACATGAGATACCTCTCAAAACATTCTCTTCCTCGAGAATACAAAACCCACATAAAGAGAAAAATGAAACATGGTCTCAAAAACCACACTACGAGATACCTCTCAAAAGAGATCAATCCACCAAAACAACAAAGAGAATCATCTAACATACATGAAAGTTTCATAACCACAAAAGCTACATTGATACATGAGAAGAGTTAAACATCAAAAAACTCTGGGTACTGAACATGTATTTGTGACTCACGTTCCCAGGTACTCTCCCTCGAGCCACCGTGTCGCCACAAGACACAGACTAATGAAATAAAATGACCATGCAACACCATATCCTTGTGGTCTTAGATCTCCACCGGTCACTCCTCAATGGTGGAATCATCATCAAAATCGATC
This sequence comes from Viscum album, assembly GCA_963277665.1. Lineage (NCBI taxonomy): Eukaryota > Viridiplantae > Streptophyta > Magnoliopsida > Santalales > Viscaceae > Viscum > Viscum album. The sequence goes on along the minus strand of CAUJRU010001047.1, from coordinate 163,155 downwards.
TCTCCCCAATCGATGATGTGAGAGTCATCATGAAGATAACGACAGAGCTGTGATACATGGAAAACATCATGTATCCGACTCATTTGTGGGGGAAGTTCTACTCGATACGCCACAACTCCAACACGATCTAACACCTCGAAAGGCCCAAAAAACCAGAGAGAAAGATTACTTCAACAACCAATCCTTCGCTTCCCATGACGGGGAGTCACCTTCAAAAACACATGATCCCTAACATTAAACTCTAAGGGTATCATTATTTGATCGGCATATGATTTCTGACGATCATGCTCTATCTTCATCCTCTCACGATTCACCTGAACCATCTCTGTTCTATTCTGAACTAATTGCAGTCTGAGAATTTCTGACTCTCTGACCGCAGTCCAGCACAATAAAGAATGGAAAGGCCGGCCATACAAGGCTACAAAAGGTTCCATACTGATGGTTGAGTGAAAACTATTGTTGTAAGAGAAATCCACCAAGGGTAAGTGCCTTACCAATGAGCCACCAAAATCATGATCAAAAGAGCATATCATGTCTTCAAAATTCTGGATGGTTGCTCTGTTTGACCATTCGTTTGAAGATAAAAAGCAGTGCCATGGCATAGCTATGAACCAAAAGAATTTTGGAGACCTCTCCACACCCTGGAGGTAAAACAAGGATCTCGATCAGAAATTATTGCCTTATGGACTCCATGAAGTCTCACTAACTCTTCTAGATACTGCCACAATAAAACTTCCACTGCGCTCAACACCTTGATTGCTATGAATTGGGCCAATTTTGTTAAATGATCCACTACCACCCAAATAGCTTCATGACCTCCCGGAGATCGAGGTAAAGCTGTATCAGAGTCCCTTGAGATATCCTCCCACTTCCACTGAGGAATATCTAATGGTTGGAGAAGACCACTAGGAACACGATGTTCGGACTTCAACTTATGGTAGACCAAACATAGATAAACAAAACTCCGCGACCCGCACGCTTCATCCTATGCCACCAAAACTGGCTCATCAAGGCTCAGTACATCTTTGTCACACCAGGATGCCCTGCAAAAGGCACACTATGAAACTCTTTGAGAACCATCTCATGCATCTTCAAAGGAACAAAAATACTTCCATGATATAACACTCGGTGTTGTTCGTCCTCCGACCAACCATCAGAGGCCTCACCACAAACAACTCGGTCTCTCCAGACCTCCACCTCAAGATCATCCTACTCGGACTCCTCCACCTTCTACACCATGGATGACTATTCCATCACCTAAAAAAGACATCCTCTACCCCCAACTTCTCCCATATCAAGATGAAATGCTGACAGTTCATCCATTACACTCCATGAATCACTGGATTCACGCACTGCATCACTACATGACTTTCGGCTCAGCGCATCAGCTACAACATTACCTTTTCCAGGTTTATATGATATTTCGAAGTCATATTCCTGTAATAACTCCATCCACCCACACTGTAATAAGATCAAGTCGCACTAGGAGAAAACATACCTCAAACACTTATGATCATTGAAAACCACAAAGCGCTCACCAATGAGGTAATGCCTACACAAATTCAGAGAAAACACCAAGAATGCCAACTCAAGATCATGGGTGGAATATTTGTGTTCATGGGGACGCAACTACAGAGAACCATAAGAAACAACTAACCTATGCTACATGAGAACACAACCTATCCTCTGATGTGAAGATTCACAGAAAACATCTAACTGGACTCCCTCAGCTGGAAGAAAATGGACTGGAGCCCTTACTAACTTCTATTTTAGATACTCGAAAGCTACCTGAAACTGATCAATCCATATGAATGCCAGATCCTTCCTTGTCAAAGCTGTTAGAGGAGTCACAAAACATGAGAAATTGGCTACGAACCTCCTGTAGTAGCCTGCGAGACCAAGGAATCATCACACCTCTGACATTGTCTTGGGGGCAACCCAAGACACAACTGCTTCAATCTTCGATGGATCTACAACTAATCCCTGTAGGGACACAACATGCCACAAGATATGGACTTCTCGAGCCCAATATTCACACTTTGACAACTTACCGAACAACTGATGTTGGCGAAGAACTCCCAAAACGGCTCGTAGATGCTCTGCATGCACCACTTTAGATGTGGAGTACACAAGGATGTCATCGATGAAAACTACCACGAACATGTCCAAGAACTCATGGAACACATCATTCATAAATCCTATGATTATAGCTGGAGAATTTTTCATTCCAAAAGACATTACAAAGGACTCATAATTCCCATGACGACAACAGAAAGCAGTCTTTGGGATATCTTCATCCTTCACACACATCTGATGATATCCTGACCGCAAGTCGATCTTTGAGAACCAACTTGCACCCTTCAGTGGATCAAATAAATAATAAATTCATGGAAGAGGATAATGATTATTTATTGTTACTTTGTTTAAGAGATGATAATCAACACACAACCACTAATAGTCATCGGCTTTCTCATGAACAAAATTGGTGCACCCCATGGTGACACACTTGACCAGACAAAACCGCACTGCAACAGACCATCAAGCTGTATACGTAGCTCTCATAACTCATAAGAGGCCATCCTAAATGGACACATAGTGACAAGAGATGCTCCTGGCTACAGCTGGATCTCAAACATGATCTCTCATCGAGGGGGTAATGATAAAACCTCTACAGGAGAGACATTAGGGAACTCCTCTATGACCCTAGGAAATGCCAACTACTGAACTTCTGAAGAACATAGCATAATCTCAGCCATCATGGATGATAATGATGGAACTCACCTGTGACCCACCTGAGGATCTCGCTAACAACCAATCACCACCTGCTCTCCATCCGCGCCAATGAAGACGACCTTCTCCTTGAAGTAATCCATGATAGCATGTACCTAATTCAACCATTCCATGTCGAGGATGAAATCATATGGTAGTTTTCGAAAACATAGGCAATTTTCCCAAGAGTGGTGTTTCCCCAACACTAGCTCACAATTTATACATTCTTCAAACAAGTCATCTCGACCTCCAACTAGCGTAGTCAATGCCAAAGGCCATGGAAGCCTCTCTACCTCATGTCCCAAATCAAGGAAAAGGGTAGCAGATATGAAGGAGTGTGTCGCTCCCGAATCAAACAAGGCATACACCAAGTTAGAAAATATGAAAACCGTACCTCGAATGATTTCTAGCTCACCAGGAGCTGGAAACGCTAGAGCATGAATCTGACCACGACCTCCTCAACGACCTCTCTGAACCTAATGAAGACCACTTCCACGGTGGTGCTCTACTCATAGTGGATGGGGAGCATCATGGGGCTGTCTTATGTATGCCCAATCTTCCCTCTGCTAATCTAAAGCTGTTGAAACTATCTGCTTCTACCTCAGCAGGAACTACCTCAACGGAGGAACCTAGAGCCTAGCTCTTGGTGCACGATGACAACTCTGAAAGGTCGGGCACTCTCGCTGCTGAGGGCCACAACCACCACATGAAAATCAATTGCATGATATCTTAACATAGTCTTGAGAGTTTCTACCTCCGGAGAAACGAGATTTGAAGGGCGGGGACCTACCCCTGGCTCAACAGAAAATCGTCTTCCCTGAGAATCGCGAACCCCGGACCATAGCACTGCTTCGTGATTAATCATGATGATTCCCCTCTCATAATGATCCAGTCGTAGCCAAAGTCCTCTTGACAACCGCTGTCCTCTCCATAACGTCAAGATATGTCTTCAGATTAAATGTGGTGACCTGGCGTTGGATCTCAGGATGCAAAGCCCCCTCGAAATGCCCCTCCCTAGCCTCCTCATCTCGTAATAGGTCCAAAGCATATTGTAAAAGGTTCCTGAAACGGATTCCAAAAAATAGAATAGTAGATCTCCATTATCGAAGGGTAAGAAGCTCTTGGAAACTAGATTCCATCGCAGTCGAAGAAGGAAACTCGATTCTAAACCTTTCTCGGAACTCCTCCCATGAGATTGTTTACTCATCATGATCCCCGAGGAATAAGAACCACCACAGCCTTGCTGCTCCACATAGCATTCTCACAGCTAAGGACACACAGTTCTCCTTCCGAGCATGGATCGAACTGAAGCCTATCTCGACCTCCTTCATCTTGTCTTCTGTGATTTCATCTGAAACAAAGCCCTAGTACTTCTTCGGAATCTGGCTCTAAAACCCTCGGAGTGTCTTCCTCCAAGTGTCATCGTCATCAACCTCTACCCTGCGGTGGCCATCTGGAACATCCTTTTGTATGTTTTCGGCATGAACCTGATGACGACGTCGACCTAGATCCATACCTGTAAAATAAAAAACCATTATAGCTCTTAAACCAGGAATATGGAAGACTCGACATTAATTAATTAACTGTTTTCTTTTATTCATTTTAAGTTAACCTATCCCACGGTCTACCCATTCAAACACAGGAACAATGAAAAATGATGAATGATCCTTTCCTAGGTCTCTACCCTACAACTAGTATCACCATGTTCAGTAGCTATTGTAAACTTAATTGTACATACATCAGATCATAGGGGTACCAAAATGATTTTTTCTTAGTCGGTCTCCAGTGTTTACCTCAATTGCTAAAAATGAATGACCTTGTTTCCCTACCAACCTATGGAACCTCACATATTCCTAACCCAATACTTCATCATATCCCTTAACCAAACCTCTGATACCACTCTATCACCACCCGCTCCCCAAAAAGTGTCCCTCTCCTGGATTGAAAATGTAAAAAGGGAGATAATGACCCCCGAGTCCCACCTCCATTAGGCCCCAGGTTGGCGACTAGCACTGAGGGTATAATAAAAACACAAATGGGAGGCATTACCCTCTAAGAGAACACATGTGTAAGAGAGGTATAATATAGACACCAACCAACTCTAACTCAGAACTCAAATATAAATGAAACCCAAGTTCACATATATAATTCCATGAAAAATTACAACAACTGAAAGGGGAAAAACTACAAGTACCCAAAAGTAAGTAAAATCAACTGCAACCACAAGCCCGAAAAACTCCTACAATGCCATGCTCATAAAAACCAGCTTGATTTCCAACCTTCTCTAAGTGACCTGAAAAAAAGTTTATATATACATAGGGTTAGTATAAAATTATACTCAGTAGGATCCTCCACGAAGCCTCTCATCTAAAATTAAAGAGATCATGATAAATCATAGTGAACAACAAGTGAAACTAACTCGTCACATAAATAGGTATACTATGTTCCCAACCTCACCATGGCTACTCTATCCAAGTAACACATCCAATAATATAGCATACAGAAAAGAATATCAAGGGTACCCCACTACTACTTCCCCACTGGTCTTATGCTTTTCCCTAATGTCGCACGTCTTAAGTAGCTCTCTCCAAAATTGCTTGCCTGGAGACATCTGGGCGAAGCACCACAATATGCCCCTCGTGCAACACAAAGGCTTGCCCGCAGACACCTGGGCGAATCACCACAACATCTTCACAACCTAAAGTAACTTGGTTGTTTCTGGGAGCAACCATAGCTCGCATAACGTGTATCATAGGTCATGTATTATACCTCAAGCCATTACATCCCATACACCAAGTAAGGATCCTCAATCCACCACAACCTATACATGTTACACCTATAGTAGTTCATCGATAACTATATCCAAAATATATGCGTGTGAATAATCAAAACCCATTATAGCCCTCTACACACATATATGGGGAAAACTAACCATTATGCCTGCCAGCACATGTTACTACCAAGAGAAGAGAGCTGCTCAAAGGGGGTAGTGATCCATTCATCCTCCCACCAGAATGTTGTGGAAAACACCCGCCAGAGCTCATAATCTCGAGGGTGTCAGTTTCCCATACTGGCCGAGTGGAGTCGCATATAGAAACACAAAAGTATAGGATATACTATATCTCACAACCACAATGTGGGCATAACCTAGTCTAATACACAATTGCAGCTAACGTCTCTCAGACTCCGGGATTATATTTCTAAGACTAGGTATTGTATAAGCACACAACCATTTAAAAAGCTTTATTAGATTACTTCATTCCCTTTTCATAAGTTCCATCGTATGTTAATTATTTCTTTAAACATTAATTAAAAATGAACAATTCCAAATTAAATTTCATTAGCATCACACCCAAAGTCAATTGTTCCTTAAAAAAATTACAACCGCATCATTAAGTTCTGGCAACTCCAACCCCATGAGTTAACACCATTTAATCAATCATTCATTACAGAAACACATTCCCATATTCTAAGGCATTTTAGAAAATCATTCTATGCTACTAACACAAGGGGGCTCCACACGGTGAGTAGATATACTACCCGTCGAGTCTTTGCTGCCTATAACAAGAGCGTAGACCCGTCCTCCCCGGAGAATCTAAACACGGAAAGCACATGGCATACCCTACGTGTCTTCGCCTCATTCAGAAGATTGATAAGAAAGACCAGCTGCCTTGGGAAGTGGGGAAATGTAAAGTAGATAATCAACCAACAAGAATCAGAAATCATCCAACAATCACATTCCTCTCATTCCATCATCCCTGGTGTCCCCCATGACACCCACATCCATAAACCGATGCATCTCTCCACTCTAGGCATCATCCACTGCCACAACCAAAAGGCCTCTAGGCCCCCCTCACATATCACAACACCCTTCCAGGGTCAAATCTCAACAAAATAAGTAGGAAAAACAACCATCACATCAAATGGGCTATGGCCCTTTAACAAAAAAGAGGGTAACTCAGAACCCTTCAAGGAACTATCAAACAATCAAGTTCTTTAATCCATCTTGAATTAACAGGTTTATAATCTGCTGGTTACAACATCGAGAACCTAACAAGTAAGTTATCAGAAATGGTTAAAGATGCTCACTATGCCAACTTGATTTACATAAAAAACACATCAAGAACTAGATTAGTTTTCATTCCTAATTATCTTTATCCAATCAATTGTCAATTAATCCCAGTTTATGTTCATTATTGATTTCCATAAATAACAACAGCTAAGCAAAGCAAGCATAGATATCACACTATCTAGAAAAACAAGAGGCAATAACATATGATCGATAATAATTTCCTTATCCGGTTCAAAATATTTATTAAGTTAATTCCATTTTAAACTAGTGGGATTAAACATGCTAACAATATAGTTTCACATAAAATAAAGAGAAGAAATGAATCACCTACCTCAATGGGTTTTTATGAAAATCCCAACAAATGAAGAACACACAAGAATGCTGGGTTGATTCTATAAGAATACTCCTTAGATCTCTTCTCCTAACACAACCATGACCAAATCTCATCATATATGGCATCCAAAAACATAGATCTACCCATGGTGATGTTCTAGGTCGTATGAAACCTTTCTCTAATAAATCTTGCAATTTATCCTTCTACTCTAAAAGATAAATTTGAGCCATTCAATAAGGGGGTTTTGAAATTGGCTTAGCATCAGGAACTAAGTCAACGGTAAATTCAACTTCTCGATCTGGCATTATTCCAGGAAACTCATCAGGAAAAATATCAGGATACTCATTTACCACTGACACATCATTAATCTGAACATTTCCCTTGTTTTCAAGGATATGTTCAAGGTAACATTCATTTCCATCTTTTACAAGTTTCTCGGCCTCTTGATAGGTTATCAATAGTAAGGTTTAATTATTGTACACAAACTGAAATTCGTTCTGAAAATAACCTTCTTTATCTCTACAGTCAATCTTAGCATGGTAAATAGTGATCCAATCCATACCTAGGATAACATCAAACTCTACTTGAGGTAAAAAAATAAGATTTGCAAGTAGGTTTTTTCCACAGATAAGGATAGGAAGATTCTTATAAATTATTTTTGCCTCAACGTTTTCCCAGGTGTTTTTACCACAAGTTCAGGAGTCATTTCTTGAGATGTTATTCCCATTTTACTAGAAATGTTTTCAGAGATGAAGGAATGTGAAGACCCCGAATCAAAAAACACACAGGAATAATCAGAAAAAACAAACAAAGTACCTGATAACACTTCATTTTATGGCCCAACATCTGCTGAAGTAGTTGCAAAGGATTTCACCACCCCTTTCTGATTTTTGTCTGACTGCTTCCCATCACTCGAGCTCTTTGTTGTGCACTCGTTTTCATAATGACCCATCTCATTGCACTTAAATCATTTCACTAACTATAAATCAAATTTGGTCTTACCATCACCATGATATTTTTCAGTGAAATCACGAGCCTTATGTCCCATCTTATCGCATCGGTAGCACTTTACAGAAATCAAAAGACATTCCCCTGCATGCCTTTTAGCACATTTATCACAAACTTGAAACATAGTTGTCTTACCATCAAACCATTTAGAAGAATTCTTTCCTTTCTCCTGCAACCTCGATCTCTTCTTCTTTTGGTTGTTATAGAACACATGATCATCGGAAAACTCTATTTCCACCTTCTCGGAATATCAAACAAGCTTTTCATAACTTTTTAACTCCTTATAAGCCAATGAACTTTGATATTTTGTCTTTAATCTTGAGTAAAAAAGATTGATTTTACTATCAAGGTCTCGGATAAAATTTGGAGCATACCTTGCCAATCGAGTGAACCTTTCTTCATAGGCAGCCACTGAGTCTTCCTCTTGCCTCAATTCCAGGAATTGTTTTTCCATCCTAAGTCAAACAGCCTTCAGAAAATACTTCTCAAGAAACATACCTTTGAATTTATCCCAGTCGAGAGAACCAATCTCATCTGCGTCCCTGATATTTTTAACCATCGACCACCACTAATCTGCTTCACCCTCCAAATGATAAATAACAAGACTAACCTTTTGATTGTCTGAACACCCCATGACATCAAAAATCTTCTCCAGTTCTTTAATCACCCCATCAGCTAGCACAGTTTGAGATGATCCTCTAAATCATGGGGGATGTTGCCTCATGAAATGTTACACCGCTAACATGTTCCTTTGCGGTTGATCTAAATGATCTCATGCATGGATACCACCACCATTTATCGCATGAGTAAACTGTTCCATTACTGCAACAAACTCTTCAGTTCCAATTCCAACCATCTCAGGAGGCTGATTCGGAAGGTTATTTACTTATATATGCCTTCCTAGCACTGCTTCCCAGTTTCTTCTACGGAAAACCATTCTGAACTAACATGTCTTAGATGAAGCAACATGGTAATCTTCAAATGCTATATCATTTCAATTTGACCATAAAAAATATTTTTGGATAATCATTTAGTAGAATTATCACTCCTAAAGTTATCTAAACCGACCTTTGATACCAACTATAAGGCCCCGGCCTTAAACATTACTTAATCATGAGTTACTTCAAGAATACACATTGAGGATCTTTTCAGGTTTAGATTTTTAGAGAATTAGATCATAAAACATGAATTACATTCCACTTTTAATCAAAGTGGTTACATAAAAGATAATACTAATTATTCCCATCAACGGAATCATATTTAAAATAAAACATGTATTCTTTCTTGACACTTACTTAACACTATCATAACATCATGTACATTTCCCTTGACCTGTGAAAAACATTTCAAAAACTTGGGATGAGAATAAAAAGCTCAGTAAGGGATATAAAAGTACAAAATGAAAACATTAGTCCATGCAGGGAATCATACATTACTCATAAAACATAATCACATACCTAATCAAATCATGAATAAATCATATAAATCATAATACATAAAGGTAACTTGAGTCATTCATAACATTCTTACGTAGGGATTAACTCTCATGGTTACGTATGGAATACCCATCACAGTATATTCCCTAAATCACTTCAAAGAAACCTTAACGTTTAACTCATTTGAATTACCCAATGCATTGGAGAACTATATCGGGCTCACCCTCCCTTAGTTTATCACAGAACCACCGATCTTCATAACAATTCCCAAGAACCATAACATAATCGTATCATATAAAACATTCATAAAGGAAACATAAAAGTTTCCACTTTTCCATCACAAGATATCAATAAAACACATTGATATAAAAACATTATGAAACCCATTTTCAATACCAAAAAAAACAAAAAAAGTAAAACATGGTATTTATTTTTCATTCAAAAAAAGTTATGGCTTTTAGAGGAAGCCGAAACTCAAATAATGGTCACGGTGGCGGAGAAGTCGTTGTCGCTGCATACGTACGACAAAAAAATCATTCCCTTTTGTCGTTTAATATACGCTTCATATAAGAAGATTCATTTTGAATAAATGTAAAATTCAAAGGGTTTTATACACCGTATATAAGAAAGCTGTGTATAAAACAAAATACACCTCAATGAAATGAGATTGAGACGAAGTCCCATACCTCGGCTCCGACTTGACTTGATCGTTCTTTAACCTCCTGAATAATAAACATGAGTTAATTTATAATCGCTTAAGAACCTTTTTCATGTTCATTATTCCTTTTATATCAATTAATACCATGTTATGAAAACTATGTAATTATTTAAGTTAGTAATGGTTTTTTTGTCGATCATTGCTACTTGAGTCAAAAATAAACTCTTTATAATTTCATGTTTGTTCATGGGGTGAAATATCCATTATATCCAGAATTATATTCATTATGTATATATCATATATATCATATATATCCATTATATACATGCATTTATAATATTACACATCATTTAGAGGTAAGAAATGAAATGCACTGTTCATGGAGACGGTAAGCCGTACATACGCATGAACGCTACTACCATTTCTATTTCATATATAATGACATTAAATCATAATGATACATAATATTTGTAACAACCCAGGTAAATAAAGAATATGATATTTTCATATTTATCCATATTTTTGAATAAAATATTAATATGACTTTAAAGGGGATTCTATGCTCGATGGCGTACCCAACACGCAACAACGAGTTTCTTGGGAATCTTATGTTGCACTTTAATAATAAAATAATATTATTTTAAATGGCAGTTAACATGTAGCCGTTGTATTGGTGGGAATGGATAGAAATAACTAAAATATGAATATATATGTTTTTTTAAATGTTTTTACATCTTTCCAAAGGCTTAAAATACGGAAAGAATTCAATTTTAGGCTTTTATAACCTAATTTTCACTAAAGGTTCACTTATCGGCTTCTGATGGAGAACTGTCATTAAATATTGTATTATCACACTTATACATTCTTTTGTACCAAATAAAACTCTTCTTTATAATCGGGACATCAAATTTTACTTTGTGTAAATTTTTGGTATTTTTCCGACAAAGTTCATTTTTAATGAATAGTGTAAAATGTTGTATTTTAATTCAAAACCTCTTTTTAATCTAATTTATTTATATGATTAAATTATAATTTGAATTGTTTTTAAAGTTAAATTAGAATATATTTTTACCATTAAATCCAATAGTGGTTGTTGGAATTTATTTCACTTTGAAATCGGACTTAAACTAGTGTCAATCTTTTGATACTTATTGTTTCATAAAAACACGCTATTTGCGCTGACAGCGGGAATTAATTATTAAATTAATTAATGTGACTTATATGTTTTGAATTTTGTAAAATAGACTTAATTTTCAAATTCGGAATATCAAATATAGCTCAGGGTGAATTTTTGGGATTTTTCTGAAAAATTCAATTTTTGATGAATAGTGAAGCCACTAAGTGGTACTTATAAAAACTGATTTTTCCGTTTAAATGAAAATTTTCCATCTTTGTGTTTTGAATTTAAAAAATATGACATAAATGGTTGTCATTAAGAAGAAAATGTAGTTTAATGGGAAAAAAATAATTTTTTGGTGAATAGTAACTTATTAAGTTTTTAATCGCGATTAGTGGTAATTAGTATAGTTTAAGGTAAAAATAATGATTTAATAAAATAAGATGAGATTGAAACATGTCCTACCCTCATTGGTTGTGTCATGGCCGACCAAGACAAGCCATGGGTCAACTTGGGGACCCCATGGAGACACTTTGGTTGGGAAATGACATAAATAACGTTTTATTTAATGTAAAAGTCAAAATGACACAAACATCATATGTTTTACGAAAACAATTTTTACATGGGGTTATAATGATCAGATTTTTGATTCTAAATATTAATTGGAAAGATAAAAAGATTTCATACATCATATTAATTTTTTTATAATTTTTAGACATTAAATAAATTAAATTATTTATGACATAATAATGATGCAGCGATGACATCATTATTTGAAGATTTAAATAAAATGGAAAGATAATGTAAAATATATGAACTACACATGTCCAAAACTTATTATATGGGTTAATTTCGAACCCTTATCACCTTATCCACGAATTATATCAATATGGGACCTTATAATACCGAAACACATTTTCAAATAAAGTAATATGTCTTTACTTTCCAAAAGTGCCCCTCCTCTCCTCTTATAAAAGGCCCCCACCTCTACCTCATTTCACAAACTCCTCAATCCTTTGGCTCGGCCAACCCCTTCCCATTTACTCTCTCCACATCCCTCTCATCATCCTAGAGGATTCCCTTTGGGCAGAATCCTTTCAAAGGAAGCCTTTAGGCTCAAATCAAAAGGAGATACACTTTTAAAGGTAATTCATTCTCTAATGTTCATTTGTTTTATTTTACGTCTCCAACCCCCTAAAATCTTTTTATTTACTTCTTTTGTAACAAAACCAGTATCTTAAATATACTAGTATGTTTTTATAAGATTTATTCGAGCTACACTCTCACACAACTACATCAAATGGTTAAAGAACACACGGTTTCCGTGGATGGAGAAATTCTGCCTCCCGAAACGATGATTGTTCAATACTCATTTACCACCTTCAAAGTTGGCCATTATGATGTAACTATTTTTATATATGATATATAATATTTTTATGTCTTCCATAAGCTTATGTTTTTTTTCATTTTGGTCATACCTTTTTGGTTTCCATTATGGGTAAACGCGATATCTTCATTTAAGGAAGTGTGGACTACCGCCCCCTCAAAGTGATTCGATTCGTTAAATACCATATGTGGGACGTATAAAGGATGGAACTATGATATTATTTATGATATTATAATGTAATTATAATATACCTTTATATCATTATTATTCCATTCTATAAAATATGAAATAGAAATGAAAGTAGCGTTCATGCGTACGTACGGCTTACTGTCTCCATGAACGGTGCATTTCATTTCATACCTCTAAATGATTATGTAATGTTATAAATTCATACATGTACTGGATATATATTAAATATATGATATCCAAATCATGAATATAATTCTGGATATAATAAACATTTTACCACACGAACAACATGTAATTGTAAGAAGTCCACTTTCGACTTAAGAACCAAATATCGACAAAACAAACATTATTAACCTAAATGTTTACATAATGTTTATAACATGGAAATAAGTGATCTAATAGGAATAATGAACTAGAAAAAGGTTCTTAATAAAGTGTAAATTAACTCACGTTTATTATTCAGGGCGTTAAAGAACGATCGAGTCAAGTCGGACCCGAGGTAAGGGACCCTACTCCTCTCTTTCTTTTTAAGTACACAATTTTATGTAATTCCTTTTAATTCTCATATTTATTATTATTGGGATGATATTTTATATTACACTTACTGTAATTTTTATGTTCATGTGATGAGAGACCCTATTCTCTCTCATCAATCCATTTTGGAAGTTTTGAGTGGCGCCGTTAGGCTGCCGAACTTTCGTAAGAGATCTAACCTCTCTCTTTCTTTTTAAGAACTCTCCTTTATGTCACTTATTTTAAGCTCCTCTTTGTAATGTTGGGGGATGTTATTTTATATTCGTCTTGTTTTACTTTTTATTGTAATGTGATGAGATACCCTATTTGATCTCCTCAATCCATATTCGGAAGTTTTATGTGGCGCCGTTAGGCTTCCGAGTTTTTGTAAGGGATTTTTCATCTCGCTTTTATTCCCATGAGATATATGATACATTTGCCACAAATTCCATTGAGTGGTGTATGTACTGCCCATTATTATACTCTTTGTGTAATATACTTTCGTTTATGAGTATTTACAACAATGATCTATTGTCCTTCTTTCATGGGGTGTATGTCTTGAAAGATACCCAAGTCGGTAAGGGAACCTTTCACCCTCCTCTTTTTTTAAAGACCTCTTTTGTTGGGTCTTTTAATTTGTTGGGATGTGTTCTCATATATCCTTATTGATGTAAATTTTATTTCCAAGTGATGAGATACACTTTTTATCTCTCACCAACTCATTTTGATGTGATGTCGTTAGGCTGTCAAGGGAACTTTTTAACCCAATTTTGATTTCTTTGGGTTCAACATGTAGTCATTGAATAAGTCATCCATTGAATATGTGTGAATGACCTTTTATTGTTTTACACTGAATATCCACTTATATTAGGAGTATTTATTTGTTACACATATTTTTTAGATTGATTTGTCCTTAATTTAAGGATACCTTCTTTATAAGGGATTTCATCACATTTGACATTTCTATTGAGGGTTCATCGTTGTTATGCACCAATTCACTCTTATATGGTGTATATACTGTCCTTTGGAGTATTATATCATGAATCCATTTATTCTCATGATATTATAATGTTCTGACTAAATGTTATTCCTCAATTATTGTATTCAAGCGTCACTAATTTTGGTAAAACCCCTTTAACCAAAATATCGTTTTAAATGTTTTAATTATTTGTTCTTATTAATATCCATGTTTTAAAAATGGTTTTAAGGATTTATTTATATGGATATTAATGGTTTAAAATTTTAAGATTCAAGGTGGTATGGGACACTTTGATTCAAAAATCTTTATTAAATGTTTTAAATGGTTTTGAAATGTTTTTTTAATGGATTTATTATTTGAATATCCTAAAATGTTATATTGTGATTGAAATGTGGAAATGTTATGTTTCCTTTATTCATGTTTTATGTGATACGATTATGTTATGGTTCTTGGGCATTGTTATGAATAACGGGTGGTTCTGTGATAAACTAAGGGCGGGTGAGCCCGATATAGCTCTCCAATGCATTGGGTAACGCGAAGGAGTGAAACGTTAAGGTTTCTCCGAAGAGATTTAGGGAATATACTGTGATGGGTATTCCAAACGTAACCAAGAGGGTTACTCCCTACGTAAGAATGTTATGAATGCCTCAAGTTACCTTTATGTCTTATGATTTCTATGATTTATTCATGATTTGATGAGGTATGTTAAAGTGCCTCAGTTTTATGGGTAAAGTATGATTTCATTCTTATGTATATATGAACTCATGTTTCCTTTCCATATTTTTATAACCCTTACTGAGATTTTTATGCTCATCCCATGATTTTGAAATTTTATTCACAGGTCAAGGGAAAGGTACATGATGTGATGATAGTGTCAAGGATGTGTCAAGAAAGAATCCGTGTTTTATTTTAAATAGGTTTCTGTTGATGGGAAGAATGAATATTGTCTTTTATGTAACCACTTTGTTTAAATGTGGAATATAATGCAAGTTTAATTATCTAATTCTCTAAAACTCTAAACCTGAAAAGATCCTCAATGTGTAATCTTGTAATAACTCAAGATTAAGTAAGTTTTAAGGTTGGGGCCTTATAGTTGGTATCAAAGTTCGGTTTAGATAACTTTAGAGGTTAGAGTATTCTTTAAGAATAACTGACATTACCATAATGGTTAGGATTTCAGAAAGAGTCCCAGTTTTAGATAAATTGAATGAGTAAGTATATCTTAGTGTTTATCTTACTCATTAGTACATGATGGTTTTGTTGATATACTCACACTGACCTTTTTGGTTTTAGTAAATGGCTGGATCTAGCAGGCACCAAAGTAACAGTGGATGTGAAGGAAACTGTGACAGTTTTTTGAGCAAGCAACTGAATGATATGGGAGCTGCAATGAGAACTCTTTTGATTATCCTCAACCAAGTATCTGGAGTCATGATTGACCACCTAAACCTTGGAGATTTCTCTAAGGGATCATATATGCAAGAAACAAATCCCTACGGAAGTACATGTAATAATCATAAAGGTAAGTGTGTGCAAAAACCTATGTGTCAAAGATGTGGAAAGAAACACCTTGGAAAATGTTTCAAAGGGACAGAAATATGCTATAGATGTCAAAATCATAAAGCAAGAACCTACCATGGAAAAAAGGAAGCATCCAGTTGACTCGAGGAAAGGGAAAGAAGTTCTTTCTGAGGGATCAATTGAATGTTTTAAATGTGGTGTGCATGGTCATTATGCAAACACATGTCCTATGAAGAAGTTTCATGAATGGGGTCACCAAGAGCGTACCAATATTCGTTTACCAATACCTAATTCCATTCCGATTGAGGATGATGAAAATGAGAATTACCAATCAAAGGTATGTACTATTTCATGACTATTGTTTTCTTATTTTGGAATCTTAGGATATGATTCATGATTTTGTTTGTAGGAAAGAGGTATTTCGGAATAAGTTGGAAAGGAATGGATAATGGATCATGAAGAATGTTGAATGAGTAAGATGTCAACATATAAGGGCTTCAAGAGTTAGGGTGAAATTCTTAAGAGTATTAAGTCTCTTTTGATGATGGGGTTACATTAGAAGACTTTTTATATTATGTGTAACCCTGATGTTTAATATAGGAAAATTTTATTCAAGTAATAGTTATCTTTTCTTTTGTGGACATAGTTATAAAGAACCATTTGGGTTTATATGATCCTTACATTTGAGGTAATTATGGGTTACTATATGTTATGATTGAAGTGAAAGGCATGAGATAAAATTGAGGTTAAATTATGTTATGGTTATTTTTGATGATTTTATCCCTTTTTGGGTAATGATTTGAGAATTATATAGTTTTGGAAAAAGGACAACACTCAGACCGTGTGACAACCCGTCACGTCGGACAATGTTGCGTGAATCGAACCCACAACCAAAGTGAGACTGGTATTTATCGCCTACCAATGGACTACGTGAAGTCCCTGGTTAGTTTGACTGATTCTTTTTAGTTATATGATTTTATGAATTACCAGTAAGTTGATTTTGGGTTATCAATGAAAATGATTAACCTATCATGGAGGATTTGTGATTAGGTTAATTACTTTTCAATGCGAGACTTTAAGAGCAACTGATTTAGTATGGAGATAAATGTTACGATTTAACTTGGAAGACTATGTGACTATATCATTCAAATATTTGTTCTCAATCTTATTGTTTTACTTTGAATAATTTTATGGACAAATTGTTTATCTAATGGTCCTCGTTGACCTTTGGGTTTTGTTGGACAAATTTTGGAGATTAATCATAGATTTTCTTTTTATAAATTGTTATCCTTTTCTGGATTATTTGATCTTGTACTAGACTTTTTAGTTTTGGTTTTGGTTAAAGTCTAGAGACATGGGAAGTATATAGTTCTCTTTTGTGGATTAGGTGATTCTCTAGAAATTGATTATAGTACTCTTAATGGGAACAAGTCTTCCTAAATACTCGTCTTTTTGAGAAAATATGATTTTGTGTAAGGAATATAATAAAAGTTGAAAGTCAACATGATAAGTGATTATGCTTCCTTATGAATAAATTCCTCAATAAAATGTAACTTAAAACAAAAATGTTGTCTATTAACTTTTCCTACTGGGGAATAAAATACCGTTTAACCCATCACAAGTTTGTGATTTTCTCATGGTTAACTTTCTCCTAAACATGTTTTCTATCACTCTCCATCAGAACATGACCCTTTGTTTTTTCCTCCATGTCCATATTTTCATACTTGGAATCCTATTATGGGTTAACTTGGGTGACCTTTGTACTTATCTTTCTTTATTTTAAAGTGATTGTTTTACTGACTCTTCTCCGATGTGGGACTTTCCAGGATGTTTCCAAGCACAATTTTAAAAATTGCGAGGACGCAATTCCCAAAAGGGGGGAAGGATGTAACACCCTAGGTAAATAAAGAATATGAAATTTTCATATTTATCCATATTTGTGAATAAAATATTAATATGAATTTAAAGGGGATGCTATGCTCGATGGCGTACCCAACACGCAACAACGAGTTTCCTGGGAAGCTTACGTTGCACTCTAATAATAAAATAATATTATTTTAAATGGCAGTTAACATGTAGCCGTTGTATTGGCGGGAATGGATAGAAATAACTAAAATATGAATATATTTGTTTTTTAAATGTTTTTACATCTATCCAAAGGCTTAAAATACGGAAAGAATTCAATGTTAGGCTTTTATAACCTTATTTTCACTAAAGGTTCACTTATCGCCTTCTGATGGAGAACTGTGATTAAATATAGTTTTATCACTATTATACATTATTTTGGACCAAATAAAACTCTTCCTTAGAATCGGGACATCAAATTTTACTTTTTGTAAATTATTGGTATTTTTCCGATAAAGTTCATTTTTTAATGAATAGTGTAAAATGTTGTATTTTAATTCAAAACCTCTTTTTAATATAATTTATTTATATGATTAGATTATCATATGAATTGTTTTTAAAGTTAAATTATAAAATATTTTTACCATTAAATCCAGTAGTGGTAGTTGGAATTTATTTCACTTTGAAATCGGACTTAAACTAGTGTCAATCTTTTGATACTTATTGTTTCATAAAAACACGCTATTTTCTCTGACAGCGGGAATTAATTATTAAATTAATTAATGTGACTTATATGTTTTGAATTTTGTAAAATATACTTCATTTTCGAATTCGGAATATCAAATATAGCTCACGGTGAATTTTTGGGATTTTTCTGAAAAATTCAATTTTTGATGAATAGTGAAACCTCTAAGTGGTACTTATAAAAACTGATTTTTCCGTTTAAATGAAATTTTGCCATCTTTTTGTTTTGAATTTCAAAAATCCTACATACATGGTTGTCATTAAGAAGTAAAATTTAGTTCAATGGGATAAAAATAATTTTTTGGTGAATAGTAACTTATTAAGTTTTTAATCGCGATTAGTGGTAATTAGTATAGTTTAAGGTAAAAATAATGGTTTAATAAAATAAGATGAGCTTGAAACATGTCCTACCCTCATTAGTTGTCTCATGGCCGACCAAGACAATCCATGGGTCAACTTGGGGACCCCATGGAGACACATTGGTTGGGAAATGACATAAATAACTTTTTATTTAATGTAAAAGTCAAAATGACACAAACATCATATGTTTTACGAAACCAATTTTTACATGGGGATATAATGATCATATTTTTGATTATAAATAGTAATTGGAAAGAAAAAAAAATTAGTACATCATAGTAATTTTTTTATAATTTTTAGACATTAAATAAATTAAATTATTTATGAAATAATAATGATGCAGCGATGACATCATTATTTGAAGATTTAAATAAAATGGAAAGATAATGTAAAATCTATAAACTACACATGTCCAAAACTTATTGGATGGGTGAATTTCGAACCCTTATCACCTTATCCACGAATTATATCAATATGGGACCTTTTAAAACCGAAACACATTTTCAAATAAAGTAATATGTCTTTACTTTCCAAAAGTGCCCCTCCCCTCCTCTTATAAAAGGCCCCCACCTCTACCTCATTTCACACACTCCTCAAGCCATTGGCTCGGCCAACCCCTGCACATTTACTCTCTCCACATCCATCTCCTAATCCTAGAGGATTCCCTTTGGGAATAATCCTTTCAAAGAAAGCCTTTAGGCTCAAATCAAAAGGAGATACACATTTAAAGGTAATTCATTCTCTCATGTTCATTTGTTTTATTTTGCTTCTCCAACCCCCTAAAATCTTTTTATTTACTTATTTTGTAACGAAAAAAGTATCTTAAATATACTAGTATGTTGTTATAAGATTTATTCTAGGTACACTCTCACACAAATACATCAAATCGTTAAAGAACATTCGGTTTCCGTGGATGGAGAAATTCTGCCTCCCGAAACGATGATTGTTCAATACTCATTTAACACCTTCAATGGTGGCCATTATGATGTCACTATTTTTATATATGATATATAATATGTTTATGTTTTCCTTAAGCTTCTGTTTTTTTTCAATTTGGGCATACCTTTATTGTTTCCATTATGGGTAAACGCGATATCTTCATTTAAGGAAGTGTGGACTACCGCCACCTCAAAGTGATTTGATTCGTTAAATACCATATGTGGGACGTATAAAGGATGGAAGTATTATATTATATATGATATTATACTGTAATTATAATATACCTTTATATCATTATTATTCCATTCTATAAAATATGAAATAGAAATGAAAGTAGCGTTCATGCGTACGTACGGCTTACCGTCTCCATGAATGGTGCATTTCATTTCTTACCTCTAAATGATTATGTAATGTTATAAATGGATTAATGTACTGGATATATATCACATATATGATATCCAAATCATTAATATAATTCTGGATATAATAAACATTTTACCACACGAACAACATGTAATTGTAAGAAGTCCACTTTCGACTTAAGAACCAAATATCGAAAAAACAAACATTATTAACTGAAATGTTTACATAATGTTTATAACATGGAAATAAGTGATATAATAGGAATAATGGACTAGAAAAAGGTTCTTAATAGAGTGTAAATTAACTCAAGTTTATTATTTAGGACGTTAAAGAACGATCGAGTCAAGTCGGACCCGAGGTAAGGGATCCTACTCCTCTCTTTCTTTTTAAGTACACAATTTTATGTCATTCCTTTTAATGCTCATATTTCTTGTTATTGGGAAGATCTATTATATTACACTTACTGTAATTTTTATGTTCATGTGATGAGAGACCCTATTCTATCTCATCAATCCGTTTTGGAAGTTATGAGTGGCGCCGTTAGGCTGCCGAACTTTCGTAAGAGATCTAACCTCTCTCTTTCTTTTTAAGAACTCTCCTTTATGTCACTTCTTTTAAGCTCATCTTTGTAATGTTGGGGGATGTTCTTTTATATTCCTCTTGATTTAAATTTTATTGTAATGTGATGAGATAACCTATTTGATCTCATCAATCCATATTCGGATGTTTTATGTGGCGCCGTTAGGCTTCTGAGTTTTTGTAAGGGATTTTTCATCTCACTTTTATTCCCGTGAGATATATGCTACATTTTCCACAAATTCCATTGAGTGGTGAATTTACTACCCATTATTCTACTCTTTGTGTAATATACTTTCGTTTATGAGTATTTACAACAATGATCTATTGTCCTTCTTTCATGGGGTGTATGTCTTGAAAGATACCCAAGTCGGTAAGGGAACCCTTCACCCTCCTCTTTTTTTAAAGACCTCTTTTGTTGGGTCTTTTAATTTTTTGGGATGTGTTATCATATATCCTTATTGATGTAAATTTTATGTCCAAGTGATGAGATACACTTTTTATCTCTCACCAACTCATTTTGATGTGATGTCGTTAGGCTGTCAAGGGAACTCTTTAACCCAATTTCGATTTCTTTGGGTTCAACATGTAGTCATTGAATATGTCATCCATTGAATATGTGTGAATGACCTTTTATTGTTTTACACTTAATATCCACTTATATTAGGTGTATTTATATTTGTCACACATATTTTTGAGATTGATTTGTCCTTAATTTTTGGATACCTTCTTTATATGGGATTTCATCACATTTGACATTTCTATTGAGGGTTCATTGTTGTTATGCACCAATTCACTCTTATATGGTGTATATACTATCCTTTGGAGTATTATATCATGAATCCATTTATTCTCATGATATTATAAAGTTCTGTCTAAATTTTATTTCTCAATTATTGTATTCAAGTGTCACTAATTTTGGTAAAACCCCTTTAACCAAAATATCGTTTTAAATGTTTTAATTATTTGTTCTTATTAATATCCATGTTTTCAAAATGGTTTTATGGATTTATTTATATGGATATTAATGGTTTAAAATTTTAAGCTTCAAGGTGGTATGGGACACTTTGATTCAAAAATCTTTACTAAATGTTTTAAATGGTTTTGAAATGGTTTTTTAATGGATTCATTATTTGAATATCCTAAAATGTTATATTGTGATTGATATGTGGAAATGTTATGTTTCCTTTATTCATGTTTTATGTGATACGATTATGTTATGGTTCTTGGGCATTGTTATGAAGAACGGGTGGTTCCGTGATAAACTAAGGGCGGGTGAGCCCGATATAGCTCTCCAATGCATTGGGTAACGCGATGTAGTGAAATGTTAAGGTTTCTCCGAAGAGATTTAGGGAATATACTGTGATGGGTATTCCAAACGTAACCAAGAGGGTTACTCCCTACGTAAGAATGTTATGAATGCCTCAAGTTACCTTTATGTATTATGATTTCTATGATTTATTCATGATTTGATGAGGTATGTTAAAGTGCCTAAGTTTTATGGGTAAAGTATGATTTCATTCTTAGGTATATGTGAACTCATGTTTCCTTTCCATATTTTTATAACCCTTACTGAGATTTTTATGCTCATCCCAAGTTTTTGAAATGTTTTTCACAGGTCAAGGGAAAGGTACATGATGTGATGATAGTGTCAAGGATGTGTCAAGAAAGAATCCGTTTTTTATTTTAAATAGGTTTCCGTTGATGGGAAGAATGAATATTGTCTTTTATGTAACCACTTTGTTTAAATGTGGAATGTAATGCAAGTTTCATGATCTAATTTTCTAAAACTCTAAACCTGAAAAGATCCTCAATGTGTAATCTTGTAATAACTCAAGATTAAGTAAGGTTTAAGGCTGGGGCCTTATAATATTATTATAATTCCAGGATGGTATCATATATAATATCATTAAATCTATCCTTTATACATACCACGTATGGTATTAACGAATCAAATCACTTTGAGGGGGCTGTAGTCCGCACTTCCTAAAATGAAATTATCGTGTTTACCCACAATGGAAACCATAAAGGTATGCCACAAATGAAACATACATAAGCATAAGGAAAACATAAATATATTATATATCATATATAAATATTGTGACATCTTAATGGCCACATTTGAAGGTGTTATAAGAGTATTGAACAATCATCGTTTCGTGAGGCATATATTCGCCATCCACAGAAACAGTATTTTCTGTAACCATTAGATGTAGGTGTGTGTATGTGTAGCTCTGATAATTATCATAAAAACATCCTAGTATATTTAATATAGTATTGTTGTTACAAAAAAAAGGAATTTTAGAGCTTATGGGGTTGGAGAAGCAAAATAAAACATAAGAAGACAAGAGAAGATACTACCTTTAAATCAGGTAACTCTTTTTTATTTGAGCACAAAGGCTTCCTTGGAAAGGTTTCTTCCCAAATTGAGGCTTTTAGGAGTAATATAGGGATGTGTAAAGACAAAATGGGCAGGGTTTTTCCGAGCCAAAGGCTTGTGTGCTGTGGGTAAGGAGGTAGAGATGGGGGCCTTTTATAAGAGGAGAGGAGGGTCACTCTTGGAACGGTACAAAATGTTACTTTATTTTCAAATTAATTTTGGATTTTAATGGACACATTAATTTTTTTCGAGGATAAGGTGGTAAGGGTTTGAAATCCACCCATCTAGTAGGTTTTTGACATGTTTAGGTCTTATATGTTACATTATCATTCCATTTTATTTAAATAGTTTAATAATGAGGTTATCGCTGCATCATCATGATGTCATAAATAATTTAATTATTTAATGTCTAAAAATTATAAAAAAATACTATGATGTAGTAAATATTTTTATATTTCCAATGACTATTTATAGTCAAAAATCTGACCTTTATAACCCCATGTAAAAATTGTTTTAGTAAAACGATACATGTTTTTGTAATTTTTACTTTGACTTTAAATAAAAGGCATTAATGTCATTATCTTACCCATGTGGCCCCATGGGGTCCCAAAAATAGACCCATGGGTTATATTGGTAGGACATTACTCATAAAATAGGGTTATGACAAGTGTAAAGATATTTTCATTTTATTATAATATCATTTTTACCTTAAATCACACTAATTACCATTAATCGCGACTAATAAAACATAAAAGTTACTTTTCATCAAATATTATATTCATCCAATTGAACCAAATTTTACTTAATAATGGTAATAATTTATTTTGTATTTTTAAAATTCAAATCACAAAAGTGGTAAATTTCCATTTAAACGAAATATTAGTTTTTGTAACTACCACTTTGTGGTTTCACTATTCATCAAAAATTAAGGTTTTTCAGAAAAATACCAAAAATTCACCCTAATCTATATTTGATATTCCGAATTCAAAAATTATGTCTATTTTACCAAATTAATTACATAGAATTTTCATTAATTAATTTTATAATTAAATCCCGTTGTCAAATCAAATAACGTGTTTTTAAGAAACAATATCTATAAAAAGATTGACACTCGTTTATGTCCAATTTCAAAGTGATATTAATTCCAATGACCACCATTGGATTAAATAATAAATATATATTCTAATTTAACTTTAAAACCAATTAAAAATATAATATAACTATAAAAATAAATTAGATTAAAAAGAAGTTTTGCATTTAAATACAACAGTTTTTACTATTCATTAAAAAATGAATATTATCAGAAAAATACCAGAAATTTATCCAAAGTAAATTTAAATGTCCCAATAATAAATAATAAGTTTATTTTGACAAATATATCTTATAAAATTGTCAAAGGATAGATTTAAAAATGGTTCTCCATCAAAAGGCGGTAAAACAATCTTTTAAAAATATTAGAGTATTTCATGCTTAAGGTTGGATTTATTCTCATTTTAAGCCTCTAAAACACTATCTAATTCATAAAGAGATATAGATAAATATATCTATTATTCATTACATACTTGGGATGTAACAATTTTATATCATTCACTACAGGTTTATCTAAAATTACATTTGTTTCTTTCAAATTCTCCACGACCTAGAGTCTTTTATTAAAACAATTATGGTCCTTCTTATAACATTTTGAAAAATTTTTGATAATTAATTATGTCATTAATTTTACTACTACATCCCAAAAATTTAAGGAAAACTACTTTCATAATTCATATTTTATTTCTCATTCTTTGTATGACACATAATCAATTTTTATTTCATATCACAAATTCATGACTCCTTCATCTCACTTGAGATATTTTTTAGTGTCTGAATTATGGTTAACATTTAACTAACTACATTATTTATTATTATGCAGTACCTCATGAATAATTATTACATCTTATCTTTTTAATATTTTAACCAATATATAATATATTAATAATAGAATGTAGAAAATATTTTTACAGTCTATCATTACATTATGGGTTGGTTTAGATTTATATATCAGACCATTTAATTTGGTAAATCATATATCCCATGAGTTAATTATGAAAATGGGAAAAGATATAGTTAAAAGTATTAATAATTTTTATGTTGATATCATATAATTATAAATATAAATAATGTAATGTATTTAGATGAAAAGGTTACTTTGTCAAAAATGATTCAATTTTCATAAAAATGGGTTTTTATATGAAATATGCTTTTTTATTATTATGTTTATGCCAAATTTTATATTAATAAAACAATCTATATTTATTTTTATTATTATTTTATAATCTCAAGAAATGGTACCAGATATTCTTTCACAATAATCATAATATGGATCTAAATTCTTATATATAGATTAATGGTTATACATTAATCACACTTAATCGCATATTATGCTTTCATGATCATATTACATTAAATTTATATTTTCAATAATGTATATGTTTATATCTTATATAATATTGAGTAACACATTTCCATTGGCACAATTGTATATATGTTTCATTACAGAGTATTTAATCACACCCTTTATAATTTTTCTATTTCCCCTGAAATATAGAACAAATTTGTTATCACATATATAGAATGGAATTATGTGTGTGGAATATTTAGACTAGATATATGATATGTTATTCAATTAAAGTATTATTATTCTCATATCCAAAGACGCAGAACCTAAATTTTTATAGTGTGATATAAATATGAGTTTTTATATATAAATAGTTAGAAATTTTTAAAAAATTAATATATATTCTATTTTTTTCTATAAATATTTGGAATCATAGTGTGGTTTATTTAATTTTAGAAAAAATATTTTTTTCCATTTGATGATAAAATATAATGGAATATAGTTTTATCAAAATGTGTCTTGTATTGAAATGATTTTTTCATATAATATGATATCATAATAATGAATTTACATATTCAAGTAATTTATGAAAATTATTTATCACAAATGATGTCCATAACAATTTCTATAAATGGATGAAACTACATTGAATATAATTTCATAATATACATCATAATAGATTGATAATATCCTTTATTTTATCATAAAATCCATTACTCTTTTTAAAGTAAATCATTATAAAAAGATATTATTCATTAAATATGAATCATGCATGAAAAAAATATTATTTTCTGTTTTTCACTTTCAATTTTACGTGATTTAGAAGATGATAGTAATTAAAACATGAAATCAGTGGTGAATTTTTTCGTTAGTGTTAATATTATTCAGTTAAATTATTTATCTCAAATTATTTTTATAGATAGAGTGGGAAAACACTAAATTTATTAATAATACCGATGTTATAATTTATAAATTTGAAGAATTAATCCCACAAAACACATGTTATGCATCTAAAAACACATTAAAATTTCTATGCACTATTATGTTAAAAATACAATTTCACGGAAAAAGAGATGGGAGGAAAAAAATAAATAATTATTAATAACAACTTTATTTGATATATTAAGAATTATATAATTTTTTGTCCTGATATAATCTATATAAAATGATTTTCATAAATATTCAAATTCTTCTAGAAGCCTTCTATCTTCTAATCATATGTTTCTTTATTTGGGGTATACAACTCCTCATATTCAACATATATTAATATTTAAATTTTATAATTTTGATTTCCCTGGAAAACCCATTATCATGTAATTTAGAGAATATATTGTTTTAATTACCTTGATTCATAATAAAATAGATCAAATTATGTAATATAAATAGCATAGTGGTCCTCTGGCGTACGATTCAAATATGATCATTATATTAACTTATAAAATCTAATACATATTTTAAATCATAAATTATATATTTTTTCAATTATTTCTTTAAATTATTCATAATATCATTTATTATTCATTGGTGTAAAGGGAAACAATTAATTTTCTATTGATTGTGATTCAATAAGTTCTGGGGTCCAATGAAGCTATCATCAAAAAAATAATGTAGTATAAGTAAATAAAAAATATGATGATTTATAATTGAATATATGAGAAAAAACAAAAACAATAGAATAAATATTATTTTAAATAAAGAAAACGATGTATTACAATCAATTATTTCATCTTGATGGAATTAATAATATTGGATATCAGTCATATTTCTGTAAAGATATATCTCTACACAACATACATAAATAGGTTAGGCATGAAACAAATTCCGAAGATTGATTCTCTCGTAATACCCAAGAATGGACCAATTGGGAATATATTTTCAAGACCCACTTGTCAAAGAATTAATCCAATAAATCATTTATAGATAATAATGTTTCTGTCAAAGCATATAAAAATATTCCAAATAGAACTACATATATATACATGATTATGTAAACAATACTTTTTCTTATAAATATAATCATTATATTAATTGTTATTGATTCCCATAGTCAAGATAATTTCAAGTATTACTTTTTAAATATCAACAACTTAGTAATTATAGGATAGTCACTGTATAATTAAATTTATCACTGATAATGGTATAGTTATTTGGGTTAGAATAAATATATAATGTATATTTAGGAAATATTCTTTGAATTCAATGCTTTGAGAGTAAATAAATAATTCAGAAATAATTCCTTATAATAATAATTTTATTACAAGGGTGTTATAATAATAAATAACTGAAGTACTGTCTTCATAATAAAATCTTGGTTTTGTAATATTGAAATATATAATTATTTAAATATTGAATATAAATAATGAAAAGGATATTTGAAAGTGAAAAAATGAAAAAGGAATAAAATTATTGAAATTTTATATAAAATCCAAAATAATTATAAAGATATCATTCCAGACTTATGGAATGTTATTTTAAAAGAAAATTATATATTGGGGTGCATTATCCCATACATAAAATGTTTCTTTCGAAAACCACATAAGATCATTTAAATTATATATATATAGAGTATTTCTTAAACTATTTTATACCAAAGTCTCTTCCAAAGGATAGTTTAGAAGAATAATGAGACGAAACCTATACAATTTTATTTTCTAGTTTCAGTAATTGGAGGATCTATGTGTATTTATAGGATATAAGGATGATTTTTTATTAATTTTCAAACAAATTACTTTGTCATTATTTCATAAAAATAGATAACTATTGGACTCTCAATGGTTAAAAACAAGAATATTTTACATTTAGGTATTTGTTTAACTCTTATAATATTATGAATCAAATTACACTAATTTTTGAATCTTATACATTATAATGTAATTTATTTTAAAATTATTATATTTAATATATTAAAATATAATTAAGTCTTTTGAAAAAAATTTAAGTTAAAAATTATTATTATATTAGAATATTATAGTTTAATTCATAGAAATATATTTTTCATTAATACCTTATTTATTTATAACATCATTTTAATTCATTATATTATTATAACATTTATGTATATTCTATTAATATTTTCCCATTCTCCCAAAAATATACTATTTTGGAAAAATAATATATATTATTCATTGACTCATATATATTTTACAATTCCAATTTCAAAATAATTTCATTGAAATTATTAATCAAATCTAAGATAATATATATTTATTAAAATTCCATTTTTATATCAAAATAACTATTTTGGTGAAAAAAAGTTCTAAAATAATAACCATTGGATATATATACAAGTATATTTAAAATTTATATTACTAATAATTGATCATGATATTTTCGCCCGTTTATTTTTTAAATTTTATATGATAAAATATTTAATAATATATCATTATTATTACTATAATTATTTTTTCTAATTCAATGGTTAGATTCATAATGGCCAAATTATAATATTATTATTTTTGTTCGTATAAATTCACTTAATTTGTAAATTTAATATAGTTTACCTATTTCTGTTACATTAAAAAATTATCATTAGTATTTTGTTATTTCACCATAAATATAATATATCTATTATAATATTAATTGTTTAGAGTATTACCCTATATATTTCATGATTATGGTGCTACAATATATTGTAAATTATTCTGTGTATATATTTTTATCCTTTATTTTGAATACTTTCTTATGGTTTTATGTGGAAGTAATATACAAAAATAATCAAAAGTTCATTCAATAATATTATTAACCTAAAGTGTTTAGTTATTAAATTATAATTATAAGAATTTCATTATCCCAACACATAAATTATATAAACCATTAAATTTGAAATAAAATTCAATCTATAATCAAATGTGGAAAATATTTGATCACTTCCTCTTCAATATCCTAAATTTTTTCATTTAAATTATGATTCTCTAATTAAATTTCACTACCTATGTATTCAAATTTATCATAAATTCTCTCAAGCATCATGAATATGTATTGTCTCTTCCATATAATCCAATTTAGGATGAAATTATATTACATATGTGGTGAGCTATTTCTTTGTATCTAAAATTTACATATTTAATAATGAGACCTGGATGCCATCAGATATTTCTAAGAGGATTCATGGAATAACTTGTTGAGAAGATAAAACTCTAGTTCAACCAATCATTTCAAATGGTTTGATGATATATATACATAGATTATCATTCTTAACAATACATACGATTAACATCCATGAATATAACATTATGGATAAATGTTCACCTACATGGAATTGTATATTTATACTCAAAATATAAAACTATATCTTCTTTATTATTTTATATCCATTATATAATTATTAATGGATTAATGTTTCTCACCTTTTTAATAATTTTTTTGGACCTACTACCATTCTGACCCCAATTTTATCATTGAAGGATAGGGTATATAGTCATTTCCTATACATAGATTCTTATTGTTCCATTGGAAATATTGAATAAATTAAATTAAAATAAAAAAATTATAATGATAGATGTTAGACCCATGTTCCATAGATGTAATGTTTTTATAAAGTCAACATTTCCTCTAGTGTTTTTAAATACTTTTCAACCATTATGTAAGGGTATGGACGTTATAGGATAATTACAATTCATGTAATTAGAGTTGGATGTGTCTCAAAGTCAGTTCAGTTAGTTAAGTTTATTTTAATGCTAAACATTCTTATAGAAACAATGTTTCCATGGTAGTGTATTCTGTTCAATGATGGAGGATTGGTTTAGAGGTTTCTGGTATTGTGATTTTGTTAGAATTCATCATATTGGTGTATTGGTTGATCTCATGTGATCTATTCTTTTAAGTATCCCATCACCATGATTATATTCCTAGGTAGAACTCTTAATATTTGGGGGATATTATTTTATATAGTATGATTAATGTAATGGTCCTTGACATTTAGATATGTTGGCTTGGATCAAGATATCATGAGTTATTATATTTTTTGTGACCATTTTGTGTTTTATAAGCAACGCTATAAAAGGTTTTTAGGGATTAAATGTTGATTCATATATATATGAATTTTTCTATGATATTATCCCACTTTTTTTAGATATGGTAGTAGTTCATGACATGATATAAAGATTAAAATTATCTCAAACCCACAGTGGAATGTTACTTACCATAATGGTGTCATATTATATTTTTCCCATCCTTGTAAATCATTTATTTTTCCCCTAAATCATGTTCAATTTCTTTTTTCCCTTGAAATGTGGGATATAAGAATGAAATTATTTATAGTTAGTATTGAGGAATGTCGTTATATTTTCATTATTGTGGTTCTGTGGTGGTTAGATGGGAATTAGTTTCTTGATGGCATGGGTTTTGATGTGTTGGTTAGTGGGGATGCGTTATATTTTGCATCAGTGGTAATTTTTATGGTACGTGGTTATTGGAGTATTAATTTGAAGTTGGAATTATGTTTTGGGAATGATTTTATAGGTTTCATTATATGATTTAGTTGAGGGTTTAGATTGTTATTCATGGAAAATACTACGTTATGATGGATTGTAAAAGTTAATGTGACATCGTTTTGTTATATGATGGAACAAATGGTTGATAAGTGATCATTTATTTGATTCATTCGAGTAGTGGTATATAACATGTAATGACAAATTGGGAAAATGTTCACCTAGTCTTGAATTATATCATTTATATTAATTAAATAATGATGCAGGAAATGAAATTGAAATTAAAATAATAAAGGATTATATATATGAATGGATTGTCCAAAAATTTATTTTTATGAATAATTAAAGTAATGTGATTGGTATAAATGAAAATGTAAAAGTGAGTAATTTTTTTAATTGATTGAGGATTCATTGTTGTCTAATTGAATATTTTATACATGAAGTGGAACCTATTATGGTTTTATAGCTGGTTGTGGTGGTTTTGTATGGTGATGTTATTTATGTGAGTAATAATATATGTTTTAGTGAGGTATGGAGAAATTTTTTTGATGGAATTATGTATCAATATATCAAATATTAATATCATGTGACTTTTGAGTGAATCACACACAATTAATGTAACCATATTTAATCTCAAATTATTATGGTTCTAGGTGTTTCCACAAATATCTAGTTTTAAGTGGGATCCTTTGGAGAAATATCCCTATTTAAAGATCTTCTGTTAAGGTGTAGTATATGCAGTAATGGATCATGGTGTGATTGATTATATTAAAATTATATGTTGTTAGTTGGAATATTCTATAGTATATTTTCATAAATATATATTCATGGTGTATTAGAAGGCCATGTGAATTTTTTATGAGTGGATATTAAATATTTGGGTTCATTCAATGCCTAAGGTGGGAATGTGATTAATGTCCTTCATATTCGCAATATCCTATATAAAGGTAAATTTGGTTGATGGATGAATCATTTATGAGGGATTATATATAAGAGGATGAGGTGGATATATTTATAGAATGTGATGTTGTTGTGATATGATATATGGTGTGTCACAATATGGTTATGGTAGTAATATGGGTAAATGTATGTTTCCGATTAGGTTATAGGTTTCAAAGGAGGTGGTTATGTTGTTGTGTGATAACTTTTAATTATATTATATATATTATATTGTTTCTTTTACATATTATATTATCTAACTGGGACATAGATAGGTTTAGGGGTAGTTTAAATAATATGTTTGAATTATTATTCATTTTTCAGTGATTCATTTTTATGCATCATTCACATCCACATGTGAAGTCTTAATTATGGTCCTACGGAGTACAAATTCCATGATCACCTTATTCTAAAAAATTTATGTTAAGATTTTATAGGAGTGTTTGAAGGCCAATATAGAAATTATTAAATCTTGATGTTGTGGTTGAAGCCACTGCCATGATTTTATACTCAGTATTCAATTTGGATATATGTATTTTTTTGATATTTAATGAATTGTGCACTATTGTTGGGTTTTTATTCTACCTTATTATATTAGAGAATGTATTTATAATTATATTTCTTTAATATATGATGGAAATTATTCAAATTCGTATATCATGTACACTCTGTGATAGTCAGTAGCAATGGGACATTGAGAAAAGGTAAATTTTGGAACACTCAAATCGTGACTCTAGGACTAGGAGGGTTTCAATATGATAGAGGATTCTGATAGAGTGATATTAATGATTTTGGTATATGTTTATATCAATTAATTGAGTTCATAACATGGGATTATTATATGTGTTAGTATGGAAGAAATGTTTATTGAACCTATTGAGACATATAAGATAGGGATACATGTCAGGACTCAACCCTTTATGGGTCCTCATGATTAGACACATTGATTATATGAATACAAAATTATCACGTCAGAAAAAATCCTATATAACCAACAAAAAAGTAATTGAATCATCCCTGACCTGAAATTTTTTGAGTTACTGATCCCTATAAGTTAACAAATAGAAACATTCTATCATGAAATGACCAAATATACATAATTCTCCACATGAATAACTACGAAATTGAATTTACTATATAATATTCGTCAAATAGTTTGTATGCCAACATATTCATCAAGGAGGTATTATAAAACCATAATTATGAAAACAATCCAAAACATCTCGTAGATCAATAATGATAAAACCAATAAAATATTACC
Organism: Viscum album; assembly: GCA_963277665.1. Lineage (NCBI taxonomy): Eukaryota > Viridiplantae > Streptophyta > Magnoliopsida > Santalales > Viscaceae > Viscum > Viscum album. Next base: position 129,959 of record CAUJRU010001047.1, on the reverse strand, counting down.
ATGATAGTTTGATAAAATTCCATCATATCTCCCTCAACTCCGATGATTTCACTATTAAGAACACCCAATGACTCTAATAGCCTCTTTCAATTTTTCTGGACCTCATAATTTAATTCATTCATATTCATGAATGCATAATTTGGGCATGAGGAATAATTTCATATTTATAAAACACCAATAAATATCATAAGTAGTCCATATCGTATAATAAAAATATTATATATTATAAATTAAATATTTAATGGGAATATTTTTCATATATCATAACAAAAAATTATTTTTTAATCTTTTAAATGGAATGTATAAAGCCAGTGAAGAAAATAATTTCCATCAAAATCAGAAATGTATAAGCATCTTGGTCTTAATATAAATGATTGAATTATTTCAGATGAACTAGAATGTATAAATAATTTTGTATTATGTCACTATGGTTATAACACTCAGAGATAGTCTGATCAAGTATCTATGTTCATCCCATAAATCAGTGAAATATTTTCCTATGTGTGATTAGTATCATATATCTGAATACTTGGGGAACATGAGTCTACCCCCAATAAATTATCATTATCACCTAATAATTATTTTCACATCTATCATCAGTCCATGTCATGGAAAATCGAATGCAAGCTAGTTTTTTCTAGACTGACATCCTAAAAATAGAAAATACCAAGTGAATCAATGAAAATAATAATATAAAACTCATTAATCTAATTCTGTTTCATTATTAAATATTAATGAAACCCCAAATCATAATCGGAGTAGGCTTTATCATACCAGAAAATAATATCTTATTTATTTCATTAGAAATAAGCCCTTTATAAAAAAATCATTTTATTTAATGATGACATAACATTACAAGCCTACATTTCTCAAAAATCATATTCTACATCATTATTTGCATAATTTATTTTAATAATGATTAATTTATCAAATCTTGATAATTTATTAAAATTTTCTTTCCCAAAGGGATTTCTACAAGCACCATGTAATTTTAAAAAAATTATCAGGAACATAAAAACATTACTTAGATTTAAATCATAAATACATTTATTAATAAATAAGATAAATTTAGATCAACTGATATATACTATATTATAAAACCATTTAGCAGTTCAAAAACTAAATTCTCACTAACAAAAATTCATGTTATTGGACAGAAATGATTTCGCCCTTTATAAACTATATCTATACTGGGTAATCCTAAGAAGAAAGTTGTCACCCAATGAGGTTTCTTGATGAATATTGAAATATAAAACCCCATCATAAATGTTAATTGATATTATATATAAGACAAAGAGAGGAGATGAATTTGTTTAATATAGATAATACATTTAAAATGATGAATTTAAATCCTCTGTTATGATTTCATTGGGATGTAATACCATATCACTAATGTTCAATAATTATTTGTGTACCTGAAATTATAAAATCACTTCTGATAGTACATGTTGATTAACTCCTAGACATGGTGGATTGACCAAGGAGAAGTATTAAATTGATCAACTATGGTCTAGTGAAAAATTAAAGGATATTTTAGATAGGCACATCCTCTACCAGGATGTGTGGGTGGCCATATAATCCATTTTTCATAGTGGGGGATCATTCTTATCTATCTGAAATATAACCCACAATTGTGAGTGTGTAGGATTTTTTTATTCTATAGAGTGGGATTAATGGCACCCCACATCCACCATCATATTCATTGTCGGATATGTTGTTCTCCAAAAATTAAAAAACACATTTTCAAATCTTCATGCACCAAAAACGGATTTGGAGAATAAATATATTGACATAAGGATAAAAAATATTTGGGGCCTAGAGAGAATCTCCATTCACACCCTCATAAAATTTTTCTTTCTTCATAATTCCATGTAATGAAGACTAGACTATAAAAAGATGAGGCCTACAATCCCAACTTATTATCTCATACACCCACATATCCAGATAACTTATTGAATACTACCATTATAATCAGATCATCATAAAAAATTAATTTCATATATCTATTATCAAAGAATGAATAAAATGATCATGATAAAAATCAAATTCATATCAGGTTCCACATAAATGTACTCCCAATAGGAAACATGATATGTGTGTAAAAAATATTTTATAGGATCTGACACAGGAATAAAATCAATCATTGAGTCTATTTTACAAGACAATGATTGGTGGTACACCACATTTACAATGTATTCTCTAAACTGAACATTCCCCACATACCATAGTTATAACATTGGTAGTTTTAAAGGAGCTCAAAGACTATACTGAGGTGATACATTCAAGTGAACATATTCCCAAATTGAGAACACTATTGTCATTAAAATATGTATTGAATATGATTTGTAATGGCTTTGATATATTACTAACTTATAATGAATCATGGTATCCTTATCATAATCTCTTGAACTACACAATATTCCACTGGGGATGCTTAAAAATTCCTTGACCATCAATGAAAAGAATCACAATTCCCTAAAAAATGTGGTCAAAGGGTCCCATTATAATATTAGTATGGTTGAATTAATTTTATGAAGAATAAAAATTCCATAATTTATAATACCACCATCCTCTAAATAAATGTATTTAAGAATGTCTAAAGTCTTCATGACTCATTATTGTAACATCCTGGGTAAATAAAGAATAATACATTTTCATATTCATTAATATTTTTTAATTAAATGTTAATTTTAAATTAAAGGGGATGCAATGTTCGATGGCCTACCCGATACGCAATAACAGGTTTCTTTGAAATCTTACGTTGCATACTAATAATATAATATTGTTATTTTAAATGGTACTTAAGGCTGAGCCGTTGTGTTAGAGGAAATGAATATAACTAACTAAAATATGATTATATATGTTTGCTAAATGTTTTTACATTTATCCTATAAAATTTAGAGGCTTAAAATATGAATGAATCTAATTTTGAGCATAATTTATTTTAAAAGGATGATTTACCGCCTTTTAATTGAAACACCTCTTTAAATATTGTTTTTTCATTTTTATATATTCCATTTCACAAAATAAAATTCCTCTTTATAATCGTGACATCAAAATTTACTTTGGGTAATATTTTGGTATTTTTCTGATAAAATTCATTTTTGATGAATAGTTTAAAATATTGTGTTTTAATTCAAAACATCCTTTTAATCGGATTTATTTATATGGTTAGATTATCCTTTTAATTGGTTTTAAAGTATAATTTTATTATATTATTACCATTTAATCTAATTTTGGTCATTAGAAGCCATTTCACTTTGAAATTGGACATAATCAACTGTGAAACTTTTGATAGATAATATTTCTTAAAAACACGCCTTTTGTTTTGTCAGCGGGAATTATTTTTAAATTAATTTCTGCCACTTCTGTGTTTTGAATTTGGTAAAATAGAAATAATTATTGAATTAGGAATATGAAATATATCTTAGAATGAATTGTTGGAATATTTCTGAAAAACATCATTTTTGATGAATAGTGAAACCACTAAGTGGTAGTTAAAAAACATACTTTTTCATTTAAATGAAATTTTACCGCTTTGTGATTTGAATTTTGAAAATCCAACATAAATGGTTGTTATTAGTAAGTAAAATTTGGTTCAATGATATGAAAATAAATTTTTGTGACTAGTAATGTTTGACTTTTATTTACCGATGTTAATGGTAAATAGGGTAACTCAAGATAAAAATAATATTATAATTATTCAAAATTACCTTAACAATTGTCATAACCTTATTTTATGAGTCATGGCCAACCAAGTGAATCCTTGGGTCTATTTGGGGACCCCATGGTGCCACATGTTAGTGATAATAACACTTTAGATTTATTAGTTTAAAGTAAAGACAAAATGACATAAACAAATATCTTTTAATAAATTAATTTTCACATAATGTTATATAAGTTATCATTTCGACTATAAATATTCATTGGAAAGATAAAACTATTTCCTAAATCATGGTAATTTTTTTATATTTATTAGACATAATAAAAAGTAAATTATTTATGAAACAATAATGATGCAGTGTTTACCTCATTAATAAATTATTTAAATAAATAAGATTGTAAAGACTAAATTAATATCCAAAACATGTCAAATTAGGATTGGATGATTTTATTTACGATATGAGTCATATTATCTTCAACATTAATGAGTTGTGGACCATTTTAAACCTTTTATAAGTTTATAATTAAATAATGTTTTCACACTTCCCTAAAGAGCCACTCCTCTCCCATATAAAAGGAGACCACTTCTAACCAATTACACACACCTCTAAAGCCTTTGGAATCATCCAAACTCTGACCAATTAAACTCACTATGTCCATATCCTCCTCATAGAAGCCTTATCTTATTCATAAGGCACTTCTAGATGTCCTATGGTGTAAACCAAAGAGAGTTACCCAAATTATAGGTAACAATTTCTCTTAAATTGTTTTATTTTATTTTACTTCTCCAACCCCTAATCTCTTTTTATTCCATTATTTTGTAAAAAAAAATAGTACCCCCAACATAATAGTATGTTTTTATGAGAATTATTATGACTACACTTAAACAAACCTCCATATAATGGTTGAAGAAGATAATGTTTTTGTGGATGGAAAACTAACGCCTCATGAAACGATGATTGTTCAATTATCTCCTTCCGCCTCTCATGGTGGCCATTATGATGGAACTGTTATTATATATGATATATATTATGTTTATGTTTTCTTTATGTTTCTGTAATTTCCATTTATTTCATTCCTTTATGATTTCCATTATGTGTAAACACGATAATATCATTTGAGGAAGTGCCGACTACCGCCCCTCAAAGTGATATGACTCATTCATGCCTTACATGGAATGTATAAAGGAAGGAGTTAATGATATTATATATGATATTAATCTATAAATATAATACAACTATTTATAATTATGTTTTAATTCCATTAAAATAATAAATAGAAATGAAATTAGCATTCATGCGTACGTACGTCTTACTGTCTCCATGAACAGTGCATTTCATTTCTTATCTCTAAATGATGTGTACTATTATTAATAAATGTATATACTAGATATATATGAAATATATGATATCTAAATCATGAATATAAATTTTGATATAATGAACTTTGACCACATTAATAACATGTAATTATAAGAAGTCTATTTTCGACTCAAGTACCAAATATCGACAAAACTATAGTTATTATATTAAATGATTAAATAATGTTTATATCATGGAAATAGGTAATAAAAAATGAATAATAACCTTTAAAATGGGTCTTAAGAAATTATAAATTAACTTTAGTTTATTATTCATGATGTCAAACAAAGAATGGGTCAGGTTGGACACGAGGTAAGGGATTTCTTATCTCACTTTTAATTCCGTGAGATTTCCATTTTTCGCCATTTATTTATTGCATGTGGTGTATTGTGTACTGACTTTTGATATATATTATCATGATTCTAATTATATTCATGGTATTCTATGATTCATTTTATGGTAATTAACTTTGGGTCATATGACCTGATTGATTACAAAGTGGTAAGAGGTTTTCATCTCACTTTTTATCCTCGTGTTGTTCATGCTATATTCTCCACTACTTCCTTTTGTGTGGTGTATGTACTACCCATGATTGTATTATTTGTGTAATATACATTAATTTATGGGTATTTACATTACCATGGTATGATCCTTGTTTCATGTAATGTATGTTGCGTATGTTACCAAATCAGTAAGGGAACCATTCACTCTACTCTCTTTTAAAAGGATTCTTTTTGTATGTATTTTAATTCACATATTATTATGTTGGGATAGGTTCTTCAGTATCCTTATTACTGTGAAATTTATGTCCAATTGATGTGATACACTTTTATCTCTCAACAACTTAGTTTTTTAATTTTAATGTGACCTTGTTAGGCTGTCGGAATTTTTCAAGGGAACATCTTAAGAAAATTTTGATTCTTTTGGTTAAACTTTTACTTCTTGAATATGACATCCTATGAATATGTGTGAATGAACTATGAATGTTTTACACTGAATAACCAATATTATTTAGTGTATTTATATTTTTAACACATAATTATTTAATTGATTTATCCTCAATCTAAGAATACCGGCATTATATAGGATTTCATCTCAATTTACATTCCATTGAGACTTAATTGTTGTTATGCACCAATTCACTCTTATATGGTGTATATACTATCCTTTGGCATGTTATTTCATCAATACATTTTATTCTCATGATATTATAAAGTTCTGATTAAATTATATTCCTCAATTATTTTAATTAAAGAATTTACCATTATGGTAAAAATTCTTTAACTAAAATATCGTTTTAACTATTTTAAGGATTTATTCTTTTATTTCATTCTCATAAATGTCCATGTTTTAAATATGGTTTAAAGGATTTATTTATATGGAAATTATTGTTTTAAAATGTTATTTCCTTTAAAAGCTTCAATTTGGTATGTGGCACTTGGATTCATAAAACTCTTTAATAATGGTTTTGAAAATCGTTTGATAAAGCATTGATTTTATCAATATCTTGAAATGATATAATGTGATTGCAAATGAAATGTTAATATTGAAATGTTTATATTTGAAATATTTTATGTGCTATTATTTTATAATGGAACTTGGATATTTGATGGGGGGTTACGTGATAGACCAAATGACAGGTGGTGTCATGATAAACCAGGACAGGTGGTTACGTTATAACCTCTAATGTGTTGGTTATGGAAGCCGGGCGTATGGCTATTCCATTTAGTGATATGTGTGGATGTCAACCGTATGGTTATTGAATTTAAGAATTTTTATATCCCAAGTTACATTTATATGTTGTGTGTTCTTTATATGGGTTTTATGGTAATTTTTTTGTTACAAAAGGTTATGATTTGATATTTTATTCATTGATGAGTATTTGCTACTTCACAAAGTTGAAAAGTATTACTTATGATTAATAATTCATGGTTTACAAATATTTTTGAAAAAATAATAGTTTTCCTTCTTTGTGTATCCCTTACTGATCTTTTTCTGCATATACCATGTTTTTTAAATGTTTTCCATAGGACTTAAAGGTGAATAGGGCCAAGGATGGGATCTTGGAAAATTCAGGCTGTCTAAAACTTAGAACTAGACGTGACTCATTTTTTTAAAAAACTTATTATTTTTTGAAAATAATGGCATCTGAGTAGAAGTGTCTACTTTTTAATTTAAGGGATGTAATGTAATATTTATGGCCTAATTATCTAAAACTCTAAACCTGTAACAATCTTCAAGGTGAATTATTCATTAAATTCAAGATTATGTAATGTTTTAAGGTCGGGTCCTTATAGTTAGTATGAGAGGTTGGCTTAGACTACTTTAGGTATTAGAAGTTTTTTTAGACACATGGTTAGTCCCTTTGTCTATTATTTCAGTTAAATCCTTGATTTATAATTTTTTCAGACCAAGGAAAGTCAGTTGAAATGGAAGGATGAGGATCTCAAATGACATTCCTATCTCTTTCTAATGCCATGCTTGCAATAATTATTACAAAGTCATGTTCGGATGGTTGTGAAACTTTTTCTAACATACAACTCAATCGTAAGCAGGTGTTTGAGATATCAAACACCTCCACTATACATCATTTTCATCATGGATAATGGGTTGTATTTAGACAAATCCTATTTTCACAATATTCTCATGTTTTCAAGACTTGTAAATATAATCAAGAAATTTTCCAATATTTTACCTTATCTCAATATTTTGAAGCATATTATGATTTTAAAAAAGGTTCTAAAGAAGGAGACCCTTGTGTAACCTATTTATATTTTATTTTACAATATAGTCTCTCAGCACATACCTATGTTATTTTAGAAGGACCATTAATTGAATGTTTCAACTCAAATTCGGTCAGACTATTTTATAGAAATCATGTTTTATTAGATGTTTTTAAATCATAAGTCATACATGATTATTTTCCAAAATTATTTTTCTATGAACACCCATATGTCCCATGTTGTACAATGTGTATTTGGAAGGAGGTAGAAAATGATTTTGAAGTATCTATAAATCTTTGTTGCGATGCATGGACCTTCTACCTACATGAACAAGATGAAGATGAAACCAAATGGACATCATGATCAAGTTATGATGTTATTTATTTTGGGGATCGTTTTATTTTATCATATGGTGGTGAAATAATACTTCAAGAATTAAGATGTTGAGATCATAATTAATTTGGATGCAAATTAGAGGTATACGGAAACCATTGAGGTTAAAACATGTTAGGGTTATTTTTGAGTTTAATAAAAAGGTCATCCCGTAAGATTGGTGACAACCTGTCACATCCGGAAAGGCCATTGGAATTGAACCCACAACCAAAGGGTTAAAAGGGCATATCACCTTCCACTATTCTACATGAAGTCCCTAGTTTGAATGACTAATTATTTTAGTAAAATATTTTTATGGATCTAGAATAAGTTGATTTTGGGGAATTATGATTTTTTCAATTGGATATCCATAATATAGAAAAATTATTTGGTGATTAAATGATAAATGTTATTTAGGAAGACATTATCCCTTTTTGAGAACATTATATCCTTAAGAGAAATATAATACTATGGGATCTCATTTGTGTAGTAATGGCTGAAATTCTATTTGGGAAGATTCTATGTTTTTATTGTAGACATAAAGTGATTAGGGATATTTATGTAAATGATTAACCTATCATAGAAAATATGTGATTATGTTAATTACTTTTTAGTACGAGACTTTAAGAGCAACTGATGTTATTTGGAGAAAAATTTTTAGATTTATCTTAGGGTACTATGTAATTAAATACTTATGAGATTTGGGTTACAATATTAGTTTGGATTACTTTTGATTAATTTTATGCTCAGTTGTTTATTGAATGGTCTTTGTTGAACTTTGGGTTTTTATTGAACAATTTTGCAGATTAAGAGTAGTTTTTATATTTGTAAAATATTTTCCTTTATGGGTATTATCTGATCTCGCACTAACCATTTTGGTTTTAGTAAATGTATAAAGGAAAGGGAAATATATAGTTCTTGTTTTCTGGATTATGTGATTATCTAGAAGATAATTCTTGTGCTTTTGATGTGACCAAGTCTTCTTGAATACTCATCATTTAGAGAAATGATGAGTTAGTGGAAGAAATGTAGTAATGGATGAATGTCTATTTGAAAATTAATTATGTTTCCTTATGTTTTTATTTACGATCTTAAATAAATTCCTCAACATTATGAAAGGTAACTTAAAACGAAAATATTGTTCATTAATTTTATTTACTGGGGAATCAAAGACTATTTATCCTATCACATGTTAGGGTTTTTCATGGAATCCTTGTATCTGTTGTCTTGGGTGACCGTTTTACATCACATACAATTTTCAAATGTGATAGATTTATTGAATAATTTTCCGAAGTGGGGCGTTAAACGAAGATTCTGAGCCCTATTTTAAAATTGCGAGGACACAATTCCTAATAGGGGGAAAGATGTAACATATCAGGTAAATAAAGAATAATACATTTTCATATTTATTAATATTTGTTGATTAAATGTAAGTTTTAATTTAAAGGGGATGCTATGTTTGATGGCTTACCTGATACGCAATAATGGGTTTCTGTGAAATCTTATGTTGCACACTAATAATATAATAATATTATTTTAAATGGTATTTAACTTCGAACCGTTGTATTGGCATAAATGAATATAACTAAATAAAATAAGATTATAAATGTTTGTTGAATGTTTTTACATTTATCCAATAAAAGATAAAGGCTTAAAATATGAATGAATCTAATTTTGAGCATAATTTACTTTAAAAGGTTTATTTACTGCCTTTTAATTGAGAACCCTCTATAAGAATACTTTTGTTCACTTTTATATGTTCCGGTTTATAGAATAAAATTATTCTTTAGAATTGGGACATCAATATTTACTTTGGGTAAAATCATGGTATTTTTCTGATAAAATTCATTTTTTTATTGAATAGTGAAAATTATTGTATTTTAATTCAAAACTGGCTTTTAGTCTAACTTTATTATATGGTTATATTATCATTTTTATTGGTTTTAAAGTTTAATTAGAATATATTTTTACCAATTAATCTTATTTTGGTCATTATAAGCCTTTTCACATTGAAATTGGACATAATCAACTGTCAATCTTTTGATAGTTAATGTTTATTAAAAACATGACTTTTGTTTTGACAACGGGAATTAATTTTAAATTAATTTTTACCACATCTATGTTTTTAATTTGGTAAAATAGAAATCATTTTTTAATTAGGAATATCAAATATAGTTTAGACTGATTTTTTGGAATTTTTCTGAAAAACTTAAATTTTTTGATGAATAGTGAAACCACTAAGTGGTAGTTAAAAAACTGACTTTTTCATTTAAATGAAAATTTTCCTCCTCTGTGAGTTGAATTTTGAAAATCCAACATACATGGTTTATATTATTAAGTAATATGTTGTTCAATGAGATGAAAATAATTTTTTTGTGAATAGTAACTTTTGACTTTTTTTAACCGTGGTTAAAGGTAAATATGGTAATTCAAGATAAAAAAGAATATTATAATTATTAATAATTACCTAAAAAAATCCCTAACCATATTGGATGAGTCATGGCCGAAAAAGGGCATCCATGGGTCGATTTGGGGACCCCATACTGCCACATGGGAGTGATAATAACGCTTTAGATTAATTAATTTAAAGTAATGGAAAAAATGACATAAACAAATATCTTTTAGTAAATTAATTTATACATAAGGTTATAAATGTTATAGTATCAAATATAAATATTCATTAGAAATATAAAAATATTTCCTACATCATGATAATTTGATTGTGATTTTTAGACACAATATAAATTAAATTATTTCTGACACACTAATGATGCAGTCTTTACCTCGTTAATAAATGATTTAAATAAATAAGTCTATAAAGACTAAAATAATATATAACACATGTCCAATTATAATTGGATGATTTTATTTCGGATATGAGTAATGTTATATTATAATTTAATGATTTTTGGACCTTTTGATACCGAAGATATGTTTATAATAAAATAATGTTTTCCCACTTTCTTAAAGAGCCCCTCCTCTCCCTTATTAAAGAAGACAACTTCTATCCAATTCCACACACCTCTCAAGCCTTTTGACTCTTACAAACTCTTCCCAATTAAACTCCCTAAATACCTCTCCTCATCCTATATGTCTTACTTTAAGTTGAAGGCACTTCAAGAAGTCCTTTGGTTCAAACCAAATGGAGTTAACCAAATTAAAGGTAACATTTTATCTTAAATTGTTTTCATTTATTTTGCTTCTCCAACCACTAAAATATTTTTATTCCTTTATTTTGTGACAACACCAGTATCCTCAATATACTAGTATGTTTTTATGAGATGGATTCTAACTACACATACACACACCTCTATCTAATGGATTAAGAACATAATGTTTCTGTGGATGGAAAACTAACGCCTTATGAAACGATGATTGTTCAATTATCTCTACCACCTCTCATGGTGGACATTATGATGGAAATGTATTTATATATGATATAAATTATTTTTATTTTTCTTTATTCTTCTGTAATTTTTATTTATAGCATGCCCTTATTGTTTCCATTATGGGTAAACACGATAATCTCATTTGAGGAAGTGCGGACTACCGCCCCCTCAAAGTGATATGACTCCTTCATGCCTCACGTGGAACCTATAATGGATAGAGTTAATGATATTATATATGATATTATAATAGAATTAGAATATTACTATATATCATAAGGTTTTAATTCCATTAAAATAAAAAATAGAAATGAATGTAGCGTTAATGTGTACATACGACTTATCGTCTCCATGAACGGTGCATTTCATTTCCTTCCTCTAAATCTTATGTACTATTATAAATACATGTATATACAGGATATATATGATATATATGATATCTAAATCATGAATTTAGTTCTGGATATAATTTAATTTGACCACCTTAACAACATGTAATTAAAAGAAGTCAATTTTCGACCCAAGTACCAAATATCCACAAAACAATCATTATTAACATAAATGATTACATAATGTTTATAACATGGTAATTAGTAATATAAAAGGAATAAAAAACTTGAAAAAGGTTCTTAAGAAAGTATAAATTAACTTTAGATTATTATTCAGAATGTTAAAGAACGAACGGGTCAAGTCATACACGAAGTAGGGGATTTCTTATCTCACATTTAATTCCAAGAGATTTCCATTTTCGCCACTTATTTATTGCATGTGGTGTATTTTGTACTGCATTTTGATAAATATTATCATGATTCACATTATATTCACAGTATTATGTGATTCATTTGATGGTTATTAACTATGGGTCATACGACTCGATTGATTACAATGATGTTAGAGGTTTTCATCTCACATTGTATCCCCGTGAGATTCATGCTATATTTTCCACTAATTCCTTTTTTGTGGTGTATGTACTGCCCATGATTATATTATTTTTGAAATATAATTTAATTTATGGGTATTTACATCTTCATTGTATGATCCTTCTTTCATGTTTTTTTTGTTTCATAAGTTACCAAATTGGTAAGGGACCCTTTCACCCTCCTCTCTTTTAAAAGGCTTCATTTTGTTATGTATTTTAATTCAAATATTCTTATCTTGGGATATATTCTTCTATATCCTTATTACTGAAAATTTTATGTCCATGTGATGAGATACTCTTTTGTCTCTCATCAACTCTTTTTCTTAATTTTAAAGTGAAGACGTTATGCTGTCGAATTTCTATATGGTAAATTCTTAACCCAATTTCGATTGTTTTGGTTAAACATATACTTCTTGAATATTTCATCATATGAATATGCCTGAATGACATATGATTGTTTTACACTAAATAACCAATAATATTTAGTGTATATATATTTTTCACACATAAATATGTAATTGATAAATCTTCAACCTAAGGATACCGTCATTATAAGGGATTTAGCCTAAAATTACATTCCATTGAGACTTAATTGTTTTTATGCACCAATTAACACTTATATGATGTATATACTATCTTTTGTAATGATATATAATGTATCCATTTTATTTTAATGATATTATAATGTTTTGATTAAATTTTATTCCTCAATTATTTGTATTCATGCATTTCTCATTTTGTTAAAAAATCTTAAACCTAAATATCGGTTTAACTGTTTTAAATATTTATTCATTTAAATATTTCTCATTAATGTACATGCTTTAAAAATGGTTTTGAGGATTTATTTATATGGAAATTATTGTTTTAAAATGAAAATTCCATTAAAATCTTCAATGTGGAATGTGGCACATTGGGTGAAAAATCTCTTTAATAAACGGTTTTTAAAATGGTTTCATAAAGCATTGATTTTATCGATATATTGAAATGATATTTTGGGATTACAAATGAAAATGTTAATAGTGAAATTTTTATATTTTCAATATATTATGTGTTATGATTTTATAATGTTACTTGGACATTTTATGGGTGGTTACGTGATAGACAAAATGACTGGTGGTGTCATGATAAACGAGGAAGGGTGGTTACGTTATAACCTCAAATGAATTGGGTATGGAAGTCGGCCATATGGCTATTCCATTTAGTGATATGTGTGGAAGTAGACAGTATGGTTATTCCATTTAAGTTTGTTTGTGTCCCAAGTTACCTTTATATGTTATGTGTTATTCACATGGGTTAAATGGTGATCTGTTACAAAAGGGTAAGCAATGATCTTTCTTTCAGTGAAGAGTATTTACTACTTCAAAAAGGTGAAATGTATTACTTATGATTAAGTATTCATGGTTTACTTTTTGTTTTGATAAAAAAAAAGTTTTACTTCTTTGTGTATCCCTTACTAAGCTTTTTATGCTCATCCCATGTTTTTGAAATGATTTCCATTGGACATAAAGGTCAATAAGGTGAAGGATGGGATCAAAGAAAACTCATGCTGTCTAAAACACAGAACTAGACATGAATCCATTTTTTTATAATAGTATTTATTTTATGAAAAATTGGTTTCGGAGTAAAAGTGTCTACTTTTTAATTTTTGGGATGTAGGGTAATAGTTATGGCCTAATTCTCTAAAACTGTAAACCTGAAAAGATCCTCAATGTGAATTATTCATTTAATTCAAGATTATGTAATGTTTTAAGGTCAGGTCATTAAATATTTAGCCGATTTTGTTCGACCATCCATATTAGGTTGGTACGTAGTGTTAAACACCACGTCCAATGTAATCACCTCCCAGAATCCTTACCAAAATAGATGTGTTTAATATGATTCTTTAACTAAATAAATTATATGATATACTCCCTTTAAACAAAAAACATCATGATCATAAATATTTCCCATGTTGTGAATATCTGCGGTGTCATGAATAAGAATAATTTGAGCTAAAACTGTCAATCAACAAACACTACAAAAATGAAATTTATTCCTAAAGAAGTACATAATATCATGACAATGAATTACATTTTGGGAACATTCCATTTACATGTAGGAATTGGAATGAGTAGAATGAAAAAATAAATATTTTGATTCCCATCATTGCTCTGACAAAAGGTATAACAAATGGAAACATATTGGGTGACGCATCATTTTATAACATTCTACCGGAATAAACCCCTCTAATATGAAAACATGTTAATTTTCAATGGGTAAACCTTAAAATTGAAAATATGGAAATAATCCCTCGCAAATATTATCAGATGTAGTGGAATGGGAAAACATTTTTTGAGGAAACAAATTCCCATTTATATTTATACCATTCACTGATGGTCACCACACCATATAAATAATTATTGATTCCTCTAGAACCTTCATCAAGAATATACTCTTCACATATAGAAATATGAATACATTATCTCCACTTAACACTAACTAAATCAATATCGATCACATACTCTCATACTCCCAATAAAAGATAGTTTAATGTTCCAATACATTCTTTTTTTATATGATTTCAGATCCTGGGATCGTAACTGCAGAAAAAAAAGAAAAAAAAAACATTCTCATTTACTCTGTTTTGGGATATTTCAGTGAATAATCTTTATAGGCACATAATGAGTTTCCTCTTCATGATAATTAAATAATTGTTTGAAAATACATATCTAATGTCTTTTTCTAAGAGTAAATATTAAACAATTCATCGAATATATAGTTCCACCATCTCCTAAGAATAAGAATTTAATCATTGAGTTCTAGATCATTTCTTTGTGAAATAATTTCTCATGTTGATGAAGCTAATTTGATTCATAATATAGAACAGGATCATCATAGATGATAACATAACCCATACATTAACCAGATTCATCTTAAATGACCATGTTCCCTAAATAATTTTGTACGTGTCATCTTATGAGAAAATGTCTGACAATTATTTAACTAATTTATGTAGGAATAACATTTTGAATCCCATATGAAATTAACTATCTAATTATTCATTCATATCCAACTTGGAATCAATATTGGAAGAAATTTTATTGAACATATGATAATAGCCTACCAAACATAATAATCTCCAAATCTCAATGACATTATATAGTTCTTACATGTGCATGAATGATTTCGAAATT
The DNA here is from genome assembly GCA_963277665.1 of Viscum album. Classification (NCBI taxonomy): domain Eukaryota; kingdom Viridiplantae; phylum Streptophyta; class Magnoliopsida; order Santalales; family Viscaceae; genus Viscum; species Viscum album. The sequence continues at coordinate 114,362 of CAUJRU010001047.1, read as the reverse complement.
TCATGTAAATATTACAAAACTTTTTTTAAAACCACATGGATAAGGAATGTGAAATTATTAATCATGATTTACAACATTGATATCCTGACATAATGATGAAGATTCCTCAATATATCTATAACTGCTCTGAGATGATGTGTATATAACTCCATGGGTTTTGAATAAATGCAAGTGTATACTATGTTAATTCAAATGAAATATTTGAGATATTATTGTACAATCAAATTAATTAATTACATATACACAACAGGATCATTATAAAATATTAATGTAATTACAAGATATTCAATGTAGTGGTAAATGCTAATGAATACGGCATATTGAATATAAACACATTGATTCTGTTATTGTAGTAACCAAACATAAGATCAATATAATAGAACCACATTTCCCAAAAAATGATCAAATATGAAATTAAATTGGGTCAAGTAATACGTTTTCATGATATATACCTAATTTATCTTCTAATAATCAACACATATGTAAAGGGTATTATTAACAGTCACAGTGAAAAGAATTGGTGCTTTCCAAGGAATCACACTGGGTCAAATGATTACTTTGAATATCAATTCATCCAAATAATTAATTATCTCTATTATATCCAATAAATACATACTATATGAGTGAATATATAATAGATCAATACCCTAAAACAATTCAATATAGATATCCAAAACCCTATTAGGTTGTAGGATATAAAAATATTATCAAGACACATTTGAAAATTCCAAACGTACTAAAGAATGTTCTATAAATGTGGAATTTAATTTCATAAAAATAGTTTAAATGAAAAAACATCACAAAATATTGAAATATAGTTCTTTATTGGATAAATCAGTGGTCACATTCTACCTAGATACATAGAATTCCCCATATGGGGGTATAAATTGCAATCATGAATGTTTACCCTTAATCTATGATTTCTGTGTAGACAGCTAGTTCAATCGAAGAATATTATCAACAAGACACATTTAAATATACATGAAATACAAAAATAACCTATGATATGACAAGTATAAGGTCTATTTTGGTTCTTAGAGGCCATACTCTCTCTCTCTCTCTCTTTCATTCTCGAATGTTGATAGAATATAAAAAAAATTATGCCTAATATCTTTTTAAATGGTTAAGAGATCAATTGTGTGTGTTGGATAAACAGAATCAGTGGATCCCATATTATTGAATTAATTAACTAATGATGATAAAAAAATTAATTGTATATCTCTCTACAATGAGACGCATTTTAGTTCATACAACAGATTCATTCATTGTGTGATGTTTCATCACTCTCAATTCTGTTGGATAGATCCTCATTGTTGATGAATCATTTGATTATTTCGTACATTCACATGCAATTAAAGGTACTATTCCAATATAATTGTAAATTTATAATTTGAAAAATCAATATATGATCACTGAAAAACCTCACGGGAAAGAAAAAATTTGTTCTCTTTCTATGATTTTTTTTTGAGTTCCCAATGAAGGATTAATAAAAAGAAGCTAGTATACCCTTACTGGAAATTCCAGTAGATATAGATGATTTTTATTATTGATAACCAAGACACTATTTTCATTAAAAGGTGAATTTAACTTTCATCTTCCTCTAAATGTATCCTTAAATATTTTACTGGCTATATAGAGATGTCCTGTCTACCTAAACATACCTGATAGGTCAAATACACCCATTACACACCTTTCTAAAAAATCATTATAAGAGGTATGTGTTAGTATAATGAACAAATAATATATATATATATATATCCATGTCAAATATTAGTACTCTAGGCCTTTAACTTGTAATTTGTGAACATCTATTGTGAAAACAAGAATGTTTTGGAAATTGATTTGAAGAGTAAGTCATTTTTCGACTATCCTAGAGAAGGTTGAGGAAATCTATATATTAATCAAATACCAAAGTAATTATATTTTATTTTTCCATAAAAAGTGTCTTTATGTATTAACACTATAGTAATGAAATTTGTTTTATAGAATTATTATGTCCCACCATTTATTAATAGCCCCCCTCAAGTTTGAAGATTCCCCATTTCCCCTTAATGGAGTAAGGAATATCCAATAACTAAAAGAGGAATTCAATCTTCTATAATAAAAGTTTTACCTCTAGAGGATCATACATAAAAGATAATGATGATCAATTATAATGAAGAATATCATGGGCATGATCTGGGAAAAGAACCCTTCATTATATTACTTCTTTATTCAAGTTGCATATAAGTTCAGACCCACAACATTGAGACTAATCCCTTATCCTTATTACCTCTATGAGTTTTTGTTTAACGGGATGGTATTCTTGATTTAATTAATTATCATATACATCTATAATCATAACCTTACATATTTTTTATCCAAGTGTACTATAGAAAATCCAAATAAAATATGATAAAATTGGTTAGGAGACATAATAACTCCAATTATAATAATCATTACTCATCTTAGCAATAATAATTTCATGTAATTGTGTATTAACTTAATTAGATAAAAAATATCCTATATATTATATTTTCTAAAAATCACAAAATAACTTAAAGATATCATGCTGATAGATTTCCTTGAACTAACTAGTAACATACACCATAGTCACAAAAAACATATCTTTTTTTCTACCATGAAAGCATAAATCGTATACCGACATCCAAAACGAAACGAAACCAACTTCAATATCAATTTCCCAATAATATTCCAAAATATCCCTATATACTAGCACTAGAATTTAGTTAGTTGTTTTTCATGTAGATTTCGTGATCCACTTGGGAAATTATATATTTCATGGGAATCCCATGTGAAATAGTGATTCATATAGGGTATAATAAAAGGGGAGGTACGAGAATCATGATTGATTGTTATTATAGATAAATGGTGTATTTATAAAAAATTATATGGATATTAATAATTTAATTTTCCTAAATAAATATTATTCTACCATGCTACCGAGTCTTGCTTACATCATTCATGGATGTTTCATTGTCTTCAACACTATGTGGTTTATGTAGATGAGATATATCAAGAGGACCTAGTTGACCATATGGGGGTTGAACATGATAAAGAGGATGATTTTAAAAAGAGAAAAAGATTCTATGTTTTCCTAGGATACTATATAAGTATGAGTTGTTCTTCTATGAAATATATATAATAACTAGATGGATGAGATTTACCATATATTTTTCTTGATTTTGTTAGGGAAATGTATCGGGTTATATTATCCATTATATAAATCTAGGGAATATCATGATAGTTTCTGATCATATATCATGGGGTTATAAAGGTGGGGGTTGTTTCTTATGTTTATTTTTAGTATTTTTTCCATTCTATGATTCCATCATTATAAATGAGTGTTATGAATATGTTTGTGCTTCTCTCACTTAAAGAGGGGTTCCTTGTTTTGGATTTGTTGAAATAACACATTTGATTAAAATTTTATTTTATTTAGAGATGAAAATGTAGTTATTGTTCATTGGAGTGAGAATTGTGCATTTTTGTTCAATACAAATTCTTGAAAATTACATTTTCTATATTTCAAATAGTGAAAAATAAGGTTGAGTACGTTGAAGAGGACATAATATCAATATGGTTGGTCTTTAGATGTGATCCCTCAATGATAAAGGATGAGAAGTGATGTTAATAGTGCATATAAATTTTATAAATAATTTTGGGTTATTCTAGCATGATTTACAACTAAATGAATTTTTCTCATCTCATTTTGACTAGTTAATCTAGTGAACCTTTTAAAAAAATTGGGTTGGTTATGTATTTTTTAAAATATATTTTTACTGTAGGTTTTTTTACTTTCCCATCCACCAATGATAGTGTGGAATGGATGTTGATATTCATTAGCATTCACATATATAATTATTTATTCGACGACACGTCCACAGTAAGAATATCATGGCCTCAACCTCTGAAGAAGAGTTGTTGTTGGTAGATTGAAACACCATGATTCCCTCAAACATTTTAAAATTTTTCTCAACAAGGCTATATAGGTTGTAAAATGTTGGGAGGTATGGGAGTAAGATGAAGAAAATGTATTTCTTTTAATTTTCTAAAACCAAATATTAAAAAGGTTATAAAATTATTAGTTATATATTATACTATGGTTCATTAAAAATTTTATTATAGAGGATAAGATCATATTATTATACCGATTATGATCAAATTATATTGGCTTGAGGTGTTTACGATTAAATTGGATTTTTTATTAAATATCCTTGTTGTATATTATGATAGTTTATCTGAAGTTTTTTGAGGATTTGAACTCAAAATTATGTACAATCTATTATCTAGTGATTTTATCCCAATTTTGAAACATTATAACCACAAAATCATTAACATATAATAGTTATATTAATTTCGGGCGTATGTAATGTTATAATTTAAAAGAGGGTCATTTTTTTCATTGATGGGTAACATGTGATTTTTAGTGTCAAAGTCTATTAGATGGATAATAAATATTTTTATTAGTTCAATTAATTTCTCACATACTTCTCATAAGATTTTGAGGAGATGCATATGGTAAATACATGAGTGTCATGTACGAATTCGTTGATATTTTTGATGAGGATGTGGTTTCCCTATGTCAAAAACATTATATTGAGTTTGGGATTGATTTTAGAATAGTTCTCATTATTTTTTATGATACTTATCATATAAAACATTTTGAATAATGGATCAGATTGATTATTAGTGATGGTCTATTTGTACGGTATTTATCTATGAGAGTGTGTCATTGAGGTTTTCTATTATTTCCATTACAAATCATGAATGTGTATTTTTATTGTTTTCTATTGAATACTAGAAGTTGGATTATGGGACAATCAACAACTACTAAACTCTTTATATGATTAATTATTATTTTACAAGTGGAAGTGAAAAAATACGTTTTTAAAGAATGATATGTAGTATCGATAGCACATTTTTAGAGACAAATATGTAAGATTCACATATTTTACTTATATTTAAAGATATATGTACATAAGCTAACAAACCAAGAAAAATAATCAAATTTATTTCATTATATTACCTGAATTTTTGATCCACCTAACAAATAGTCTTTCCTACTAGATATGAAAATGTCTTTTTCCTTTTATGAATATCAAAATAAAAAGGTATATTATAACCCTCATTAAGATTTCTTCATAAATTTTCAACTCTAGACACTTATTGAAACATCTCATATGTATGGCCCATTATCCTATCCTTATGAAATAAATCATAAATTAATGTGTGAGCGTAGGCACCTTGTAATGGTAAAAATATGAGATAATGATCATTGGTCATTGGTGATCATAATAATAAAAGAAGGTATAATCAAAATATAGAAGAAACATTTTTCCAAACGAACATAAATAATAATCCATAGGATAAGTCTTGGAATAACATAGTACATTAATGAAATGTGTGTTTAATCATGATTCAATAATCACAAGAAATGATAGATTAAAATTATAATCACAATAGTCATATAACAATGAATTTTATCAATTATGTATGAAATAAATAATTATAAGTAGTATTTTAATTCTACCTATAAAGGAACTCCTCACATATTAGGCTTCGTAATATCACATGTGTACCATCATAAACAGGGTATAATAATACCCAATTATCATGAACCAACCCAAAAACCCTATTTACCTGATAACCGATTTGACACTAAAATATCCCAAAGGGTGTTCTTGATATCCATGCATTGGATACTAGCAGATGAAATCATATAATATAAAACCTAAGAACAAATTTCCCATAATATAAAAGAATATAATGATAAATTTTTTTTTGAAAAAATGTCATGGATAATGTTCCAAAAACCACATATCTCCATAAAAAACACAACTTCATGAAATTACTCAATGTCATACAAGGTATCTCAGATGACCTAATGGACATAGAACCCTAAGCCCCATGGGATCATAAACAACCACCTGCCCTAAGAGGTGATTTCCCTTTTATTGGACATAAAATGATAAAATCTAAATATGCATAATGGAAAGGGTTGGGTGCGAGGTCAAAAACTTTATAGCGTCTCACAATTTTCTTCATTACAAGATTCAAAATAATAAAAATAACCATGATTTAAATTTTAACCAGAACATGAATGTTTTTTAGTTACATATTTAGAACCAAACATTATTTTTATATAAATTGATAGAATCATTTATAATACGATGTTATGTAAAAAAATTATATAAAACATTTTATAAAAATACCTTGGTATTAGTATAGAATGTTCAACAACATTGGGATATATATATATATATATCAAAACAATCACCCAACACAATATATTCGTCTACAATATGATATGATAGTTTCTAGTTAGAGTATCCTCGCAATTATAATATCAGTGATCGTGGATATTATGTGTACACATGTACCTTAGGATAATGCTGAATAGGGAATCATCAAAATCCCATCAGGGATAAAATCTTCCAAACTAGGTTTTTATTAGAGTTTTAATAATCAATCCATTTTTATGAAATTCCATCACACTAATCATCTACTAAATATCTCACCAATTAACCAAACATGCTTGTTATCAATCACTAAATTTATAATGGGGCGATCAATTCAAATAAGTATAAAAATTAAATTTACCAATATGTAGTTTAAATATGAAAACATCATTATAAAACAAAAAATATATTATTTTCATTATTTTATGACTTTTTTCAAATAAAATAAAATATAGGATTTCACCAAAACAATTTAAGACATATTCTCAAAATCAATTTAGAAAACATTTCATTATTTCCTAAAATTTAAAAACACTGTACAGTCTCCTATACAATTACATGTGGTTGGTTTTTCCAAAATACTTACCATATCAATTTCCAAAAAAAACATAAAACCATATTTTATATAAATCAATTTGATGAAATTAATACAAAACATAAAATTAAATGTTTATTCAATTACGATAAAATAACTGGAGCCACCTTCCGTCAACTATTTAAAGAGACACCCTCAATAGGAAATGCCCATAATAATGAAGAAACATGTGATCTAGGAATTCAATATATTATAATGTTTAAAAAAATGGATTTTAGATCAATCATTCCCAAGATGAGCATTTCAACCAATATGTGTAAAGATGTAGATGAGGTAAAACAACTTACCTAAAGAGCTACACTGCCACCAACATGACCATCACTTGATAAATTAATTATTTAGAGAAATGGAAGGATTCCCAAAATTCATACAAAGAGACAGTTTGTTAAAATCAAGTAAACCGGTAAGATAGAAATAAGAATTTTAGACAGGCCAACTACTTAATACCAAAACTAAATATTTTTCATTGTTTGAAACCAAATTACAGGCAATGTAACTGTTATGTCCCATATAATTCTAAAAATAAGCTGTAATTTTTAAATAATATTTTTTAATATTTAAACTATGTATGATTTGTACAAGGAGTGTAATCCTTATTCTATGTACACATTTCGTGACATCTTATAGGTGATGATTGAACATCGTTTATTCTTAATACATGACATGTAAATCCCCAGTAGTATAAAAATGCATTTTTTATTTAGAAAATTCCACCAAATCCATGAATTCTCCATTATATGTATTCCCAATTTCATATCACCCCTAGTCATCCATAAAATAAGATAATAAAAAAAAGTTAAACACACTATATAGAATTGTAATATTGTGTTATAGCCTCCCCAACCTAAAAACATTATATCCATTGAAATCCTATCAAGAAAATTCCATATGAAAGTGTTGAGTCTACTACACTCTCATGAATTATTAATTCTACATCATATAATTTGAATTGGAACCCTACTGTCAAAGAATAAAATACTAAATATTTCATTCACCAATGGATAACATTGGTCTCAAAATCAACTATTTAGACTAGATCCTAAACAAAGAACAAATCAGGATCTACATCAAGTTCAAATAATCATAGATGGTTAGATGGGTAAAAGATTTACTTTTGTAGCTATGAATCATGGAAACCATTAGGTATCAATTTCAATTATCCAAGATGTTTTATATTTTATGACACTTTCCCCACCATATCAACATACTCAAAAGGTCCAACAAATGAGGAATAAGATATCTTTCCCTCCTAAGTCATCGGTGGCCCAAATGAGGTGACCCATTCCAGATAACCTGGACACCAAAAGAAAACTACAATGGGCTACATTGATTATTAACATGATATTTATAACAAGAATATTTCATCACCATCCTCTAATAGGCCAATTGCATCTTTTTTGTCATCTCTTGAACAAAGAACGATGCCACTATAGAACTATACCAAATATATGACCAACAAAATAGAGATATACATCTTATTCCATACAATGAATAAAATGTATCCATTATGACCGCAGACTGGTATCTATTGTTATATAAAAAATCAAACATCCCCAAATGGTCATTTCAACAACCAAAAAAATCATGGACATAAGCGTGAAGCATTTCCTCATAAATATATAGATCCCTCTATGACTGTCCATCAATCCGCATATGGGATTTCATACTCAGATGGTCCTCAAATCGAAATACCATCGAAATGACTCTAAAAAATATAGATGTAAAACAAGGATCTCATTTTGAGTCTATATAAGATATATGTTGATTAAAAAGAAAAATCTTTATAACATAGATATTTATTATCCCCTTAACTTTTCTTTTATCAAGAATGGGTATAAAGTGATATTATTTTTTATAAAATTTCAATCATAACCCATATATAATTATTTTTTTATAGGTACACGATAACCCAATTAAAAATTCCATAGAGATATCATCTAACTTCCATGTCAGCACTAAAAGTGGATGAATCATACCCAAAAACATATGATTCTTGATCATTACTAGTTTGAAATTATAAATTAACAAATAAAATTAGCAATTTACTATCCCATACACATCCACCAAAATCATCAAACCATATCATAAACAATATTTATTATTTCGAGATTCAATAACAATTTGATATTTTGAAAATCCACTATCAAGGATTTTATCATATGGAATTGTAAAACATTGAATTTCTAAAAACATATAACAACCTGTGTGGAGAAAAACTATTAAGTGATTGTCTCCCTTATATAAAGAGAGTCTCTAATTCTACAAAATTTTACATGAAGTTGTTTTTTTCTGAAGAATCATCATGATAAGTGCTGAGGTAAACTGAACACTTCACAAGACAACCTAGGCCCTTGTTTCCCAATCTCCAATATACATATGTGAAAAATAACCATCATGTTCCACCCTTATGATGATTCATTCATGATCATAATTGGACTTTTACAATCAAAATACCAGCCATATCATTCCATTTCTACAGTTTATGGTATATATTGTAATCAAATGACTACAGATACTCCACCTAATGCATTTAACAGAGATTCAAATCAATATAATAGAAGATATAACACAGGTTATTGTGTACTGAATAAATTGTTTTTTATGAATATTTAATTCCATTAAATATAAATATAATTAATAATATCTTCATGTTCAAGGTTATCGTTTGAAAATTATTCTTACTTAGGATAATATGGTGAGAGATATAGGAAATTACATGATCACCCTGTATAAGAACATATCCAAAAAAATGATACTAATGCGTCACAGAAGAAAACATTACCCTGCCTATCCTCTAGAAGAGTGAACACTAACAAAAAATTCATGATGAATTTAATCTCATCATAATAACTATGAAATTTATCATCTCTAGAAATAATCACTCCCTTATATGATACAGTGTTCTCTAGAGAGTCTAACTTTAGGAAATCCATTATAAACCCACAGTGAAATAAACCTAAAGAAAATAAGATATGAATATCTGAAATATTATATTATTTCTCCCAAATCATAACATAATTCATCTTCTTAACAAAAACTAAGATAAAAAGTCCCAATACCATATCTAAAAATAACATTACTTATGAAATCCTGAATTCACATTATAATAACATTGAAAAAAGTTGGTTATTTCTGAAAATTTATCGAACTACTCACTTATAATGATCATGATGATCCTCTTAAAAAGTGTATACTAGCTTTCATTAAAATAATATCCCATATCCTACTAAGATACTCATGAATGATCTAATTCACCAATGTGATATAGGATTCATTAGCATTACATTGAAAAAAAGTAATGAAAATTTACTCACAATTTCCATACCTGCTCTGGATGGTTCAGAACATAATATTCATTTATTCTCAATTGTGGATTACTAGATCATATATTAATAATTTAATACCACTTCCCCTGCTTCATGTAGCACACCTGGTTTGAGGTAATCGTTCATTTAAATCATACTCCTTTTATTAGGGTTATTGTTTATTTAAGATGGATATGTGAACATTTGGGAAGGATATTGGAAAACATAGTATAAAAATTTCATATAATATATAATTTACAAGATATTTAATTTTTTTTCTGAAATTAATTTTATGGTGACAAAACTTTAATTTTATATGACCTTGCGAAAATAAACATTGTGTATAAGAGTTACATGTCATGTAATGTCCCACATATAAAATTTTGACTTACATACCTCATGTATATTATTATCACATGTAATATTCTACTCCCTATCATCTCCAAGTGTTTCCATAGATAATTTATAATGAATTTTTACAACTAAACTATAGATTCAACGATTTGATGAGTGTCCATTGGTGGAATCAATAGATCGAGGATGTTATACCTAGATCCGTGTGTTTCGAATTGTTTTGATAAGATCTTCATCGATTCTTCTTATCAAAAGGACGAAACAGTATGGTTTCAGACACAAAAGAATATTGGATCCTTTTAAACAATCTTATCATGGTCAGTGGCCTCTTTCCCACTATACAATTGTATATAAAATTGGCTGGATAATTTTTAAATCATAATTTTGTAGTCATGGAAATACCTTTTGAAATTGATTTGAAAAAAAAACATGGTGATGTCATCTCAATATTGTTGGTTTTGAATGATGTGATCTTTTTAAATTAATATTTTATTGGTAATTTTCTCATTAAATTGTGGTGTGTTTCCAGGTATATGTTGTCTAGGTACATTTATGATATAAAACTATCAAATAATAATAATTTGTGATGGTTAATGGTTATAAGTACCTCCATAAGATAATAATAATTTGGGATGGATCCTTAACATAAAAACCACCTCTATCTTGGATACCAAGTGTCATATTGGTCATAATATTACATACCAAATGAGAGTATAGGGAGTTTTTTGTTGAATTCATTGTGTGTGTGAGTTAGTGTGATATTTATTAAATTAATCTCATGGAAATGAAAGTGTTTTAAGTGAATTTTCTTTATTTTTATTTATATGAAATATTTTTATAGTTGGTCTTATTTTTCTTGTCTTGGTTTCGCATATTTCATTAAAATTTAGAAACATGTTCTTGTAATAGTATTTCATGATTGGATGTATTAGTACAAATCCCAATGAGTGTTATACCCACACACTAAATGGGAACTTTGATTAATTTTTAGATGTTATACATTGAGATGTAGGGATGGGTCATGTTTCTCACCTCTTTAGCGCTAGCCCTTAACATCTTGGTTTGGTTACTGAAGATGGTGAGTTGGGCTGTTTGCATATTGGTTTGGGATTGTGATACCATTGATCCAATTTTATTCTACATGGATTCTTTTCCATTAACTTTCTTTTTATATTTTCACATGTACTATGATTTTTTTAAATTTTGGTATTGTTTAGAGTAATGTAGTTTATAATCATCCACCATTTATTTTACCTTTCGTGTAGTTTATCTCTTTACATGTTGTGTGTTATTTAATAAAAAATCATACCCTAATGTCTTGTAATGCCCTTGGAATGTATTACCGGCAGTTGGTGTCATGGGTATGTCACTTAAGGCATGTACCAATTCACCCATTTTCAAGCCAATTAGGTGTGTAGGGGTGTTAGAAATCAGATCTATCTTACTCAAACATAATATATATATATATATTGAAAAAATTTATTAATTAGTTCATTCCATGATTTACCTGATGTAGTAATGATTTCATTTCTTGATTTCGTTTATTAGAAAATAGATATGACTATATAAACATGAAATGTATATAATAAGTATGAATAACTAAGCATTTTATTCTGAACATCATGTTACCAGTGTGGTTTTTGTATTAAAGTGTTATAACAAACATAAAATATTTTTTTATCTCATGGTCATTGGATTATCTGATGACTGTATACGTCATTCATTATGATAATAATTCCTAGATGGAATTCATTGCTTATCTCATTTTCAAATACGTTTTTTTTGAAAAATTAACTAGAACTTTATATCATCGAAATGATGGTTTCACAATTTATATCATTTTATAGTGACAATATTCTATTATTTTTTTAAAATTTAGTCAATCCTTTATTATTTAGACATAAATAGTCTATATAGTGTATTGTTATTTTTATTGAAAATGGAATAGGATGATATCATAAACTACATAATGAAGAATCTTCTAAAAAATTTGTTGAACATGAACCATAGATGAAATAGAAATTTCTACAGAGTATTGTGAAAGCATTAAAAATGTTGATAGAGGAAATTAAAATATTGACCCATGGAAACAAGATCATCTGGTAAAATTTTTGAAGTATCATCCAACAATATTTTTAGGGGATTTCAAATTTGAAAAATCATAATTTTGGATAAAATGAAAGATTTTTTTTTTGATTTTCATGGTACAATATTAGAACTAATGATTTAGTTGGAAACATATATATTGGAAGACCATTCACACCAATGGAAGGATTTAGCTATCCATGCTAAAGATGATTACAGAATTATGTGTCCATACATTGAGGTAATGTTCAATAAAAAATTCTAACCCCACAATTTCAAAATCGAAATAAATAGTGGTTTCTTTAAAATAATTCTTGAAATCCCCTTTTTAATATATTATTAAGAATAGTATATGAACATAGAAAAGATTTCCCCAGATGTATGTTCTAGTGTCGCCTTTATGGTGCACATATTTGAGTTTGGATTTTCCGAAGAGATCTGATACAAAATAATCATTATCTGTGTTATGGATTATATAGATATGGTAATTATGGAAGAAGCATAAAAAATGGATCATATTAGGAATTCTATTGAAGTTAGTCTGTTTGTACCCATAGGTGTAGGTTTCAACTCATGTTATCAATATTAGAGAATAGGATCATGTATTCTAATAGAAGATGTGCACCCCATACATAGACTACATATTCAGATAAATATTATATAAATTAACATGTCAAACCAAGAAAATTTCAATGTTGTTTTTTATTGCATAGGTGGAAGGAATGTAATACACCACCATGGAATTTCTACCAAAATAATTAGAAAGACCATATCAAGAATTATTATCAAAAAACTCTGAGATCAGTTGGTGGATGAGGCTTCACACAACCTCACCATTTATATGCTCAAACAGAACCATCCCATCAAACTAGTCATGTAAATAGACACATATATACTAGGACATATCTCCAGAATAATTCAGTTATTCAGTCTACACCTTATTACGGAACTATGTTCTATCATGTGACATCTGAGTGACAACATTGTGGAGAAGACATGGTTACTGTGATAAAGAAATCATGCCCATTTATAGTGTCAGTTTTCATTATTCTTATCTCTCATATTATTTACTTCTTGATTAATATTGGGATGTCACATTATTTCATTTCATATTTTTTAGTTTATCTATTTTTATTTAAAAGGGAAATGATGCATCATGAAAGGAATATTAAGACACCCCTCAAATAGAATGAGTGCAAATGAATTCATTACGTACATTTTTCCATTACCTTTGATGAAGTTTAGTTTCATGGTTAGTTTAATTTCTTGATTGTAGAATTATTTCATTTTATATCTAATATGGTCTGGTTTGTATGGTTTAAAGACTACATATAATGTTATTCTTGACTCGTGACATTTACATCCTTAAATGTATATACTCATGTATTAATTGAGTATTATAATATAAATGTAGGTAGAGAATGAACTCCACTGAAAGTAGATGGATTAATATCCTAGTGGTCAGTGGAAATTACCTCGATTAATGATGATGAAATGATGATAGGGATTCTTATTATCGTGGTGGATCGATATCAGGATGTTTTTCCAAATGAATTATTTTGGATACCACTATTTCAGGAAAACAAATTTTCTAATGACCAAATACTGGGGGCAAGTCTTATTTCGTTAACTTTCTATAGAATGGCTCTCATATGGTTCTATATGTTAAGGGGTCATTATGAATAGTTGAAAAGTAAATGATGTATCAAACCTAGTACATTTCATTGGGATACAACTATTTTGATCATAATAAATGATGATGGAACAGTACAATAATGCGTCGATTTATATAAATTTAATCATTCCATTATTACAAATAAATATTTTCTCCATTAAATTATTGATATATTTTAATAATATAATGTAGAAAAAGGGGTTTCTGAAATTGAACAATGCTCGGTATATCACAAACATAGGGTTAGAAGAGGGGATATTTTGAAAACATCATTTCAGAGTGGTGATGGTCTTTCTTTATATGTCACCAATATGTTTGTACTACCAAACACACAATCATTTTTGATGAATTAAATGATCTATATCCTCTACAAAAACCTCAATTCATGTGTTGTGGTGTTTATCAATTATATTATCTTTCATTCGAAAATATGAAATAACCATGAGGAGAGCATGGGAATTGTACTCATTACATTATGAGAAAACGATTTGTATGATTTGATTTCTCTTTTTTGATTTGGTATACAATAATTTATTTCACTAATAATTTCAATTTTGATGATGGAATGTCAATTTATACTGGAAAGATAAAATCAATATTCTCGTGGTAAACACCCATGAATTTTTTTGAGGTATGTAGTTTTCTGAGATTAGTAGGTTAAAATAACTACATTATTTTGGATTATTTATAATTTATTACAATTTACATTATGACAAGGAATTGTTTTCCATTAGTATGTAATTATTAATTTCATAAATCCCTTTTGTAACATAATAATAGCCTCACAGATACACCAACAATGATCATGTGAAACATGTTAAAACTATGTGGTATATTGTCACGTGAATGGATCCAGTCATGGTGGTGTCTTAACTATGGGATATTATAAGGTGTGCTACTATTCGAGCATGTTATGTGTGTATTAGAAGAATTATCATACACATGAAGTGGAATTAGTTGTTATTGACCATTTCTTAAATACATGGAGGTACTATCTCATTGGAAAAAATTTCAGGGATTTCAAAAAATATATGCATTTGAAATACATATTTTCTTTGAGATGAAGATGAATGGAAAACCTACTGATGTTCAATTTGGACATGATATATAGAAACAATAAAATGAGTTCTGTGGCTAATTCTTTGACTAAAAAATTGTATAATGATGTTGGATGAGAAGGCGAAGACGAATATCAGTTAACAGGAATGAATACAGATATGAGTTTAGACAGTGCTGTTCTATGTAAATAATGAATTCTATTTCCATTAAGTCATGGTCAAAACTTGGTAAATTTAGTAACACAATCCAAAATATTTTATTTAGACAAGATCAACATTTTGATACAACATAATGGTGGGGATACTCTGGATAATTAGACAATGGATGTGAAATCCTTATTATTTTTTCATAAACATATCATAGTTCCTTAGTCTATTTTGGAACAAACCCTTTCATCAGATCACATTTGAAATTGGATATTCATCCAGGTTTTCAAATATTGAACAATTCAATAATGACACATTTCTGGTAGGAAGCGATTAATCATGGGATTAAAGTGTATGTGATGAAATTACAAACATTCCTATAGGTAAATTCATAACATCAAGTTTTAGATAGTATAATTACATATATGATTATATATGTATGGAAGTAAGATAGTATTTTGATGGATTTTTTATTAGTCATACCGAGAATGTTATCCAAACATGATGTTAATTGGGTAGTACTACATCAACTCACTAAGTAACTCACATTATCCCTATTATATAATCCAAGATGGTAGAGGAATTATAAAATTTATATATTAATAAGTGGTCAGGCTTCATGGTGTTCTAGTTTTTATAGATTATGATTGAGACCCCCACTTCACATCCCCATTTTTGGAAATCATATAACAAGATCATTGATTTCAATTGATTATGGGAATAATATTTCATCCACTAATGGATTAAAAGTAAGAATATAATATCAAATATTGGAAGATATGATTTGATAATTAATAATTTACATTACTTGATCACATGAGGATCATATTATTTCAGATGTATTTTCATATAACAATATGAATCCGGAAAAAAAAATCACATTCCACCATCTGAGGCTATTAATTTAGAACCATATGATTCTCCACAATGTAATGTGGAAAAGGTAGAATCATCCATGATTGGACTGAGGATTTTACATGAGACTAAATATAAAATCTAGATTGTTATGAAATGAATGTTAAAAACACAAAACAGATTGAATTCTTATTTTGATTTAAATAACAATGTTTTAATTAATGTGTTTTTGAGACATGGTAATCGATGCTTGGGGAAACAAGGGAAGTTACGACCAATATATTTGGGGTTGTTTAATGTTATTAAACATATTAGCACTACTGATTATTCATTATAATTACTTCATTTTATAATTGGTGATCATATCATCTTCTATGTTTCTCAAATGATGAAATATCACTTGGATATTCAACATGTGATCATTTAGGGTCAAGTAACTATGGATAAAAATTGGAATTTTATCCAATAACATGAATGGTTTATTGATAGGAAAGAAAATACCCTTCGTTGAAGTTGTTTTTACTTGATGTGAGTGAAATGGTAGCCTGATTCAGATCAAGATTCTACTATGGAAAGGGAAAAAATTTATTTTTTATAAATGGCCCAATATTTCCAGCTTTTATAAGATTGATATCCTATTGGCGGGGAGAATATGGATCCCCTTGATTAGGGTATTCCATTGTTTAATGCATTTTCATTTTCATGGATTGATGGTTTATTTTAAATGTATGTGTGAAAATTTGGGCTTGAAATTAGAGAAAATGGCCATAAAAATTACATGGTGTTTAAAATTTACATATCATGAAATCGTTTTTTCTAGAAAATAAATCAAGGAAACACAAATTTATGCATATGTGACCATGATAAAATAACCATCATGTATATAAGTTACAACCATGTAACATCCCATTCCAAGAAGTTTTTTTATTTCCATGAATTACATCATTCTCAAACATCATATTCTTTTCATTCTCAACTCCCAAGGTCTTCATAGTGTAATTTTGGTTAATTTAAATGTTTGAAATCAAATGGCATAAAATATTTACGTTGTCACTGGTTGAATAAATATTTATGTTTCTTCTATTCCTTATCATGTTGTATATTATTCATTATCATGATTTTAACCATATTTAATTGTTTTTATACGTAGATTTATGTGTTTGGATTTGTGTTGACAAGGCTTTATTGGGGATTGGTAATTAAAGGAACCAAAAAAAGATTTAATCCATATATGCATCTTGTATCATTTATATTATCTTATCAGGGTAGTTGTATTATCTTAAAATATACGATTTTAGTTCCTATATTCTTCACAATTTCTAAATAATTGTTATTTCCTATTTAAAATCACATGGCAAATTTATTGCAGAACAACTAGCGGTATAATTTCATCATGGTAGGTTTTAGGAGATGAGATTTTGTTAAATGATTATTTTATTATTAATTTTTCATAAATTGGTTTTGTGATTTCTTTTTTTATATGGGACATGTAATGGTCGCAAGTACGAAAATCAAATAATAATAATTTTTATGTATATTGGTCGGAAGTAACATTATCAAATGATGATTTATTAGAATAGATCAGTGTCTGAACTACCACTATCAAGTCTCTTACCATGTGATGGCTTTGTGATAGGATTTAATAATTCTCTTTAGTGTTGGGAGGTCCACGGATTCATGAATTTTTATGTGATGGGGTGTAAAATTGAGCTAATTATGCCATTGGAAATGAAAATATATATATAAATTTATCATATTGTTTCCACATATGAAATCGTATTATAGTTTAGAATGTTATTCTTATTGTATATTCTAATATTTTATTTATATGTGATTTCTGATTCTTATTATAGTGGAATGTTATGTGAATTATTTGGGGATATATTATTTAGTTTTATACTCACCCAATGCTTGGGTATGTTTTTTCATTTGCTGATGATGTAACCAAGATATATTTAATGGTCATGTTTTTCAATTCTAGAGTTTTGGTCATTGACATGATGGTTTGGTTATCAAAGATGAATCTTGGGAGTATCATTAAATTGGACATGGATGGTTCTACTTATGTGTTGATTAAATTTCTACTATGATTGTAGAATTATATTACTTTTTCATAATATTACAGTATACTCTGATGGTATTATTTTTTATTAATGTTTTGAGTTATGTATTTTGTTATCATGAATCACTTATTATTATATGAATATATATTATCTATTGAATTTTTTTCTTTTCCTAAATGAATACATTTACATAACAATATCTATCACCTTTGAATTTTTTTATAGCCTATGATATCCTTAGGATTTCACCAAAGGCTACTACCACATAACTTCTACTCATGAAAATAAAGAGGGTAAGGGTTTTATATTTTAATTATTCGATTATATAAATAAATAGTAGTAATAGATAATTTTTATTTACCAAAAATCTGTAGATTTTTTTGAAATAAAGCTAGAGGTTAGGTATTATGTCTACATTCTTTGAAATGGAAACATGTTTCTCTTATGGGGACACACTCTAGCATACAAATACTTTCTCAAAAAGATCATCTGAATGATTCTTGAAATATTTCATTTAATATAGTTACATATATTATTTTTTTATTGGTATTGTTTGAGTAACTGTAATGAAATCAAAGAAAAAAATTTCCTTCCTTACCAGTAGAAACCCATAGAATTTATAAGAAAAATCATTTGGAAAGCTGGTAATAACATGGGGAAGATCAACGCTCAATGATTTCTACTATATATCAAAAGTAAAAAACTGATATTAATTTCCATATCTCTATATGAAATTTGATGAATCTACCCATCCTTGGGTCCCTTTGTCCATGTAATATACATCACACCACAATATAAATAGTAATGAAGGCCCTGTAAAAATAATGATCTATTTGGGATCTATTAGAAATGTTCCACTCCATCATAGAAATTACCTGACGAGGATTCATTTGACAAACAATAAATTCCCATGAAAAAATTATGATAAATAAATTACATAAGATAGTAAATTGAGATTACTCTATACCATATTTCTATGGTGTTTAGTAATATCAAACAGATAAGAACAAATCTCCATAAAAATATTTAGCAGATTAAAAAAATGAGTTTATATAAATGAGTTTGTTAAAGTATTATAAAATGAATATGTATGTAAAAACGAATCGATATCATTAGTATCTCTCAAAATTGGGAGTCCCATATATGGTTTCCCTTGTGACACTTTTTCTTCCAAAATAAGATTTTTTCTAGATGCCTATAGCTGAAACCCCTTGGATCCTGATTTACTAGATTAAAAATAAGTACTTTTTCATTGATGAATATATTCCAATACATGGAGTAAATTATATATAAAAAAGTCCTAAATGTGATATAAGTATCTACAAGAACTACATATCTTTGGTGTATTAGTGAATACTCATTTAAAATACCCAAGTATTCCACATTAGAAACAAGTCAAAGGGCCTCAACCTTGAACTTTAAAAGGACTTTTATATCCCTACTATAAATACACACAACATATCCCATCACACATTATCTTTCTATTATGGGAAATCAAATAAATGTAAATATGATAAAATAGAAATCCAGTTAGCCTGGGCATACCAACCAGATCTATTTCAACCATCAATTATCTATCCCTAATGTCATTATTAAGAGATAACCTCAGTATGAACACCTAAGAATGCATATCATATCAAATTCCAATTTTGAACCATTTAGAATTAATACTTCCATTCAATACAATCTCATGTGGTAACTTTACAAGATCATGGAATTGGTTGATATATTTTGACACGGTACTTCTATTATGATTGAGTTTGAAAAAATCAATAGCCATAAATAAAACCACAGAATATGGATACAGCTAGTCAATAAAAATAATACTAATTTTCATCCACTACAATCCCTCGTGGTTTTTTTCATCACTATTAAGTAATAACTTAACCTGATAGGTCCCTCTAGCTTAATTTATGAATACATCACCTTAATATCTTCATGAGTATTCATTAAATCAAAAAGATGCACACCATTTATCAAAAAATCATCAACCTATTGGGGTTCATTAGATCCTTTAAAATTGTTTTTTTTATTTTGATGAAAAATGGCCTGATCATTTTCTTGATATTCACCCCATTACAGTTCAATAGATTGGGTGTTAACAATAATTTGTTTATGTTCGTATCATAGAACATATACTGCACACACAACAACCTCAACTAGATTTAGCATCACTATATGATTTTCCCCATAAATTTTATCAGAATATTCTTCCAAGATCAAGTTCACCATTCTTCTATGAGGCATGATGTTAAAATCAATAGAAATCAATATTGAAGACCTTATAAAATTACTCATACAAAAAACTCATATAAGAGAATTAGTGAAATTAATAGAATCAAAAAGATTTTCTATATTTAGAAGTCAAACTATCAAAATAAAAAAACATAGAAAATACTACACCGAATACTGAAGAATCCATTCTCAAAGAACCATTGGAAACTTAAGGACCATTATAATGAGAAATGACCGAGAAATAATTTGCAACCTCCTCTTATGTACTAATAAGACTGAAAACATCATGAAATTATAGAATGATGTTCAACCAGCACATATTAAACAAATGTTTCATGGAAAGATATAGATACCCTAATACCATGATAATCAAGCTGATACTGACCTAGCCTAAAGGGGGTTCCCAATCCTTATAAGATTGATGAAGCTATATAGAATATTCTATAATATAAAATGATAATGAGTTTTCAATAAAATAGTGGAAGATAAAAATACATACCAGTACTACATATCAGTATGCTCAATAATATTAAAGGATAAATGATAATAAACATAACAAGTATGTCAAAATACAAATAGAATAACATCAATATAACAAAATTATGACAAGGAAAATTAGACATACCCATGTACACATCACTCCAAAACCTAATGGATCACGAAAAACCTCCAAATCCAAGTAGAAAATTCCCATTACATGGATATGGTAGGCAAAAATATATAAATATCCAATGTCAAAGGATGGATGTAAGGTAAAACTACCAATAAGTTAACATCAATTGTTCATTAACTGTATTTGAAAATAAAAATATAATCATTTTTTATATTTCTTAATACGTGGATGTAACTAAAATTGAATATTTAAATCAAAACATGCTTTTAATTTCCAATGATGGAAATATTTCAATCAAAGGAAGAAGTAAATTTCTTATATAAAATATTTTCTTAAAGTAACTAAATATTAATTAAGTAGTTTCATATAAATTTTCATATATTTCCAAAAAATCACTATAAGAATCATGGACATATACCAAAGGGTATGATAATTTATTGTAATTCAATCCTCACCCAGCCCATATAAGTGATTATTACAAAATTTATTATTGATATCTATCAATATGATGATGAATAGGACATCATAAAATTATGATTATGGAAAAGATATGTCAAACTATGTCACGAACCAACCCGGGTCGACCCCGAACCGGTCACCCGAGTCGGTCCGCAACATGGCCCGAGAGGCGTTCCCGATCCTCTCGGGCTGGGGACAAGCGCCAGGGCATCGTAGAGTACAGGTGGGAACGATTTCTCCCAATAAAAATTTACTAAGAAGCAGAAATAAACAAACAACAATAAAATAAAACAGCCAAAAACATAACTCACCTGACCATGAACCCAACTCCTCGCGACCCCGAGAGTCGATCGCCAAACTACCACCAACTCTCGTCCACGGCAAGCAAGCTCGAGTTAAACCTGCGACAGAAACTAAAAACAAGAAAACTCTATAGGCGTGAGTATTAAAACTCAGTAGGCTATCCCGATAAATCTATTCCCAAAACACTAGCATTAAAAGAAGAATTTACCAACTTCTAGTTTGAACTACATTATAGAAAATATGGGTTTTCACACACACACACTTTCCATTTTGAAAACAAGTAACAGTCCATTGCCATTTTTAATTTAGAAGAAGTTTACTGTTGAATGAAACCAGTGAATTTCATTTTAAAACATTTCGCGAACAATTAGGAAACCAAACTTTAGTTGCTAGTCAAAAATAAAATCACACACAACACACACTAAGGGAAATGGGAAAAAGTGGCACACAAGGGTCGTCATCCACATTCGACCTCTCAATCGTCTACCATATACAAATAAACACTAAAATAGACATGGGCCGAACCTAGGAGATCATGAACAAACCAGAATGTACTATACATGTGACTCATCCTGAAGGCATGCCATAACTCGATGACATCATAACGCCCATAATACTACCTAGCATAGCCCTGAATGGCCTAACCGAGGGGCCCAATCCCCATAGCATCAATAACTAAGTATTCCCCTTCTATGGGGCCACTATCCAGTGCGTGGTCTAAACTAGTGCAACAATCGTTCTCAGAATATTCACTCAATATGCCAGGTTCCCATGTCAACACAAGAAATACAAGAGGGGTGCGTCGACAATGTAAATCAAGCAGTCACAATGCACTAACATCACAGACAGATCATGCAATCAAAACACACAAAAGATCGCCACTGAATAGGTTTTTGCAAAATAATTTATTCTATTAAAGTGCCAAACGGGCCTTCACAAATTTTAAAACAAAACCTCGTTTCTCGAAAAAACCTAAAACACTTGTTCAGAAAAAATCACTTATCTTTAAAAGTAGAAGTAACTTTGAAATTCCGTGAATTATGTTTAAAGGCCAATCAGGCATTCATTCAAAATTGGGTGTCCTACCATCAAGAAAATGTTCCAAGTGTTTGGTATAAAATAAATGGCTCTTTTCACACTGAATAATAATTTAAAATTTTTATTATCTAATATTGTTTATCATTCATTAAAATTAACAAAACATCAAGAAATTAATAAATTCTAAATTTAAGGGTGAGTGCGATGGGTTTGAAGCGCAAACATAAGGTCCAAAGGGGCATTTTCAGTATTGCGCAAAAAATAATCATGAAAAATCTTTCAGTACAATGCAAAGAACGAAGAATTTTCAATTCCAGCAATATAACTACTCTAAAAATAATATTTTAATACTACTTCCAATTTGATGAAAATTTAATAAATGACCAGAAATAAGTAAATTCTAAATTCAGAGGCATGTGCAGTGGGATCCTACCTCGAAACGCGGTCCAAACGCAATGAAACGACACACCTCACATAGGTTCACTAACACGCGCAAGGCAACGAATGAAAAGCGGGGTTTCCTCACCAACATGATGAAACATATGCAAAACAACTAAAACACAAAAACGCTGACATAAAATAATTTATATGAATCAGGAACACAAAAAAATAACTAATAGATATATAAACATTGACATAAAATACTCCATGTAAAATAAATGAAAACCACACCTCGACACCGGAGCAGGTGAAACGGGTGATCCCAAAATGCTCACCTTTGGCGGCAAGTGTTCGGTGCACACCTAGAAGGAACGAGGCGCGCCGCTGGTCATGTGAATAGGAGTAGTGGTGCCGTACAGCGTAGCGGCGCTACGAGTGGCTAGCCGGGTAGCACGTGGACGTTGCGGGAAGCCTACGGGTCAAAGAGAACGTGACGGGTGCGGAAAGCAAGGCAGGGCGAGAGTGGCGCGGCCTGAGGCGGCCGACCAGAGGTGACGTGACCGGGGCGAGTTGGCCGGAGGCTGCGCGAATGTAGAGGGCAGGAGCCGAGAGGTGCTACCGGAGATGGTCGGGCACCGGAGGCTGGCCCGGCGCTAGAGGCTGGCCGGGGGCAGGCGTCGGGGGCTGGCCGGGCACCGGAGGCTGGCCAGGGGGAGCGGTTTGCAGAGCAACACTGGCAGGGGGTTTCGGCCGGAGACGGCCAGGCGCTGGTGGAGGGAGGGCGGCGGTCGGGAGATGGAGGGAGGAGCTGGTGGTCGGGAAAGTGAGGGAGGAGGCGTGACCGGAGGGAACGCTGGAGGAGGAGGGACGCCGGAGGGGAGGCGGGGGAGGAGGCGCGGTCGGAGGGAACGCCGCCGGGGGAGGGACGCTGGATGGGAGCTGGAAGGAGGAGGTGCGGATGGAGGGAACGCCACCGGAGGAGGGACGCCGGACGGGAGGAGGCACGACCGGAGGGAACGCCGCCGGAGGAGCCGAGAGGGAGAGTGTCACACGGAGGGAGAAGGGAGAAAGAGAAAATATGGAGAGAAAATAGGGGGTGGCGTCACGACGGAAAAGGGGTGAGGGAGGTAGGGTTAGAGAAAAAAAATAAACAAATAAATAAAAAGAATAAAAGAAAATAAATAGAAAGAAATAAAAGAAAATAAAACAAAACAAAGAATAGGAAAAAGGACAATAAAAGAAAAGGAAAAATAAAATTAAAACAAAACAAAATAAAATAATTTAACTTAATAATAATACCAATAAAAAATTTGTTAATTAATTATAATGGCAATGGTTATTATAAATATATTTACATATATTTACATATATCTAAACATATATAAAACATGTGAACATATATATAAACCTAAATAAATAAATATATATATATAAACATACATAAACATATTGATAATAATAATATTAATAATAATTATTATTATTATAATTACAAACATATATACATATATATATATATATATGTATAAACATATATATATAAACCCATGTGAACAAATTTACAAACATACATATATGAACATAAATGAAATATTATAAACATATATGCATATATATACTCATATTCATAAACACATTTATGCATAAACATATAATGTTAAGAAAATATATATTTATCAGCATACGTGTATATATACACATATAAACATACATATATACACAATTCATTAAAAATAATAATAATAATAATAATAATAATAATAATATTAATAATAATAATAATAATGTATAAACATATATACTCATATACATACACACATATAATCATATATATATATATATATATCCACTCAACGAGCGAATTTAATAACGTTAAAACTAAATGACCGCGGGGTACGCGCGCACCGTACGGTACCCAAGTGGACTGCAAATGGGTTGCGCAACACAACGTACGGTGTTCGCGCATTATCCCAAAACATAAACACATCCAAACATTAAAATTTCCAATCGGGACTCGCCCGCACCCATGAAAAAACACCCGATGCTATGATAAATAAAATAAATAAAGTAAATAAAATAAATAAATAAAAACAGGTGTGACAAACTATGTTTTTTAGAGTTTTCATCATTATTTTGTTTCCCTATAATTACCATTATAGCTTGGTTTTCACAAATATCCCACTAACTAACACATATCACATTTTCTCGAATAATTAATTTACATTGGTAAAATCATTTAAAATTTGTTTATAAATTAAATTTCTCCATTTTTGTCAATATTCCATGTTCATCCAAAAAACTAAGGGGTTTTCATAATTTAATGCCTTTTTCAAATAATACCTATTATAGGTTTCCATCAATTTTAGTCAAATAAATTTTCTTAAAATAATATAACTAATGATTTAATAATTTCCATCAATTTGATAACATGCACTAATCTCCTATTTCATTGGAATTGGAGGATTTTTTCCAAAGTCTATACTTTATCAATTTCATCCAATTTGTATCAAATCAGTATTTTTAAAAATCAATTGATTTCAATTAATAACTATAAAAATTCAATGTTTAATCTATTGGCCAATCAAAAACAGAACAACTAACCTTTAATCATGGAATGAAACACCCACAATGTGGCTCGCTAACAAGAAAAATAGTTAATAAGATCTTTGAACTCAGCCTACAATAATGATTGAACTACACATAGTTGGTACCAATCAATCCCATGATGATCTATCAAACCCCAACCATGAAGAGGAGATATGTGAAAAAACTTCCTAGAGAGATAGACTATAACCAATATTATGATCACTCAGGGAATTAATAATCCATAGGGAAAGCATTTAGATTAGGATAAAGGAATACATTAGGATGAATATAATAACATCATATAAATTGTCTTCCTACAAAGGAATTTTTTTATTTTACATGGTTTGTTACCCAATTTCATGGCGTGTAATTGAAGGGTTGAATATATGCTGGAAAACTCGTATTACATTACTAAAATTCTGATTTTTATTAATTAAATAGAATCTTATATGTGTAGGATGTGTACCCTATGATGTTGTCAACCCATTTCATTTAATATTATATTATATGATTACATGACTTGTAATCCCATTGCATACCATGTAAATCTGTATTATAGTAGAAAACTGTATGATTTTATGCAAAAAATTCGAAATAAACTATATATCATCATTAAACGTACGATCCATCTTCATTATAATCACTAAGAAACCAATGAAAAGGGATACCAATCAAAACTTTTAATTCATACATTATATATACGCATCATGGAGTTACACCCATAAACATGGTCTTCGTATACAACAAATTATGTACCCTATTTTCATGAGATATTCCTCTTGGAAAGATAAGGGATTTGAATAAAAACAGAAATGTACACCTTAGTAGATATATTAATCATCTCTTATTTTCTTTGATAGAGTATAACTACATCTATGAAATACTTTTTTGGGATAAATCTTCCAATGTTCCCATCTCCTTGTGATAAATATTACCATTTACCATTCTAGATCATAATTTATAAACTAAACCAATGAAATAGAGGATAAAATTGGACATCACATATTAATCATCCATACATATGGTGGATCATGAAAAAACTATTCATCAAAAAAATAATAAAGATCATATTAATGGATAAATATTTTTCACTACATTCTCAGAATGTATCACTAAATTATTCCTCACTAATGTCATTTATTGACTCCAAATATTCAATATATACACAAATCAGTAGTTCAAAAATCATTTTGTATGTTGTTTGGGGAATATAACAATATGTTATATAATTAATTTCATGATAAAGAAGAAAACGGATGCTAAAAATTAATGTGTTTTTACACAAAATGAATATCCTTATTATAAAATATTATGTTATGAATCAAAATGAAAAAAAAATTAAAAATGATAAATAAATTAATTTTAAAATAAATTAATTTTATATAGAATCTTATATAGTGTAACCATTAAAATGAAATTAATATTAATTAAAGTAAATGAAAAAATGTTTTAAAAATTTTACATTTAAAATAGATTCATGAAAAAAGAACCAGGGAAAATATAGAAATATATAAAAATGGTGTTGTGAAAATTTTGGAAAAATTGAATTTTTGTTAAATAATTAATAAATAGGAAACCCATGATAATAAATATCAGATATAAAAAAAACTAGTGGAAGTGAATATTTTTTATACTGAATTAATGGATAAAAACAACAATATTTTTGAAATTCCATTTTTGAATATAAAAAATTTAAGGTAGGTAGTAACGACTTAATTTTTAAATAAAATAAAGTAAATATATATATCACATGTGTAAAAATAATAGTTTGGATTGAAAATAAGATTTTAAATATGACTTTATGAATACTGATCTGGTTAATTTAGGGAAATCATCGTTAGAATATATCATATGTTGAATCATAAAACTTTTCACATTTATGGGAAAGAAAGTCAACGTGAAAGAATCATTAATATCAGAAAAAAATTTCCCTATAGATAAAAAGGGAAAATGGATGTTGAACTGTTATAAAGGATGACCTATTAAACATAGAATACTTTCATTCAAGGACTAAAATTTTTACTCAATGATACCATATTTGAGTTCCCTAAAAATGTTAACGCTTTCATAATTCAATAAGTGAGGTATATTCAGATAGGGGTTACATAGTATAAATTAAAATAAAAAAATATAATTATAAACTATCACATAATATACTTATAGGGTTTTATTTACCCAATATATATGAACTAAGTTGATGATGAATAATGATAACTTATTGAATTTTAATCATGATTCTAAAAATTGTTATGATAACCTTAACATAAGAATAATATGGTTACTCTAAAATTAAAATTCATTTATCATGATGTGAGATGTATCATTATACATAATTATTAAAGAAATGAAAATATTTTACCTGTGAACTTAAAATTTAATAATTTGTAAATATTTTTTAATAAACATTTTTACAATAGATAATATAATATTTAATGGGTAAAACATTTCCTTCGATATATATTGATTTTAAATATAGTATGTCAAAATAATCCTATAATGAGTTTTTTAAAATATATCCTCATAAATAATATTTTATAATTATAATTATTGATATTATATAATGTCATTACACTTTATAATAATTTGTCATTGTATTTATATTGAAGTAAATATTATAATTAATATGTATATGAACATTTTGTAGAAAAAGGGATATTTTTTGATAAAAATGTCTTTAAGAACAAAATGGTTTTTCATTTTTTTCAATTTAAAATAATCCATTATTATGAATTATTTTAGATAAAATCACATATCATAAGGCTTACTAAATTAATTTAAATTAATAAAATAGATGATACTAGTAAAGAAGTAATTAAATATTAACTTATGCGACAAAAATAAACTCTCCTAAAAATAAATTTGTCATCACATTATACCGGCATATTTTTAAATTAATCTATGCCACCTGTAGATATTATTTTTTATAAAATAGATTTATTATATTTATGTAGTATAACTTTTTTATATAATACCCTTTTAAGTATGTTATTTTTCAAATTAACTTTGTTATATTTTTATAAACTATGTAAAGAAAAATAAAGAAATTATTATTCCAAATAATCTTATAAGAATTTAAAAATATATCGAAAAGAATATTTAATTCTTTTGGAAAATTTTTGTTCAAACATTTTCATCCCAAATTATATTATAATGAAATTTTGAGGCATATTTCATTGATGATAACCATAATCTTATTTTAGTATAGAGAAAATACCATAATTTCACTATCTATCATTTCATATATCGAACATGTTAAAATATGGGTTAGAAGATCTTATGAATGAATATAAAAAATTGTGTAAAAAATATTAAATTTAAGCTTATTATGTTAATTTATATTATATTTTTATAAATTTTATTATTTCTATAAATACTAACACAATAATGAAATAGTGTAAGTGAAAGTAGTAAAGAAATTCGAGATAATGTTATTGAAAATAGAAAATTAATATTCTATTAATGAATTATTATCCTAGAAAAAAATTTATTTAATACTATTGAATAATATATTGTCTAATATTTCATATTGTAATTCAATATCCATAGTGATGTCTTTATAGTAATAATATGTACGTACTTGTTAAAATAAGTTCAATGGAATTTTTTAAAAAATTATATATTATTAAAATATTTAAAAATATTAACAATCATTATAGAGGGAAAATGTTTTTGTATATATTTGATAATTTCATCCTCTTAGCTTTTATGAACCAATTTCATATTATATGAAAATTTCAAACCTATAGTAATGAATATTTGCTTATCATATTTATTGTTGAAATTTAACATTAAAGGGATTAAACCAATATATATGATTTATAATGAAACATAAACAAGAATGCATTTTTTATTGAATGAATTTTCAGATTATATATTATTTTATTTAAGATTTTACCCCCTTTGATTCACATTCACATTAAATATAATTTATTATATTGTAAAATTTAATGTTATTCTAAGAGTTTCGTGTCCGTTGTTATAAAAGAACAACATATATCCTCTTTGCTGGAGATGTAATTGATATATTTTCCAAATAAAACCATAAAAACTATATCCCAATGATATTTTTTCATGATTATATGTTTTAGTTTTCCCATAATACTAACCCCAAGGGTCCCTAATAGAAGGTCAAAATGAGGTTCCACGAAGAAGAGGTAATTTTCATTAAAAACTCATTGAATAATTTTATCATCCTCTATGTCATATTGAAGTATTAAAATAATAATATAATGAGGAATTATGTATCATAAAAATTATTATATTTTATTAATATAATAAAGTTTTTTCCGGTTTTCCATCTTAGGAAAAATGAATTCATTTCCTCTGTGTACATATGGCTAACAATCACCATATTGCGGTGTAATTTATTTTTCATCATAATTTTACATTGATAGTAATAAATATAAAATTGTTTAATATATATATCTGGTGTTTATTAATTAATTATGATTATGTATATATATTATACCATTTTAATTATTAAAAATCATAGCCTAACTCGTGTGTCTGTGTGGGCTTCCTCCTCCAGGAAGTAATGTGAAACATTTTTCATGTCTATATATAAAGGATTTTTCAGTATTTGTATTTAAACAATATATATTAAATATAAATCATTATAATCATTATTTATTTGATAGAACAATGGTTAAGACAAAATAACTATAATTTCCAAATACAAACACACATGAGAAATAAAGTTATTAACAACCGAAAATATTATAATAAGAACTAGTCTTTATCATGTGGGAGATAATATATTAAAATTTTATAATATATAGATACTTTTATTTGTATATGGTTATATTATTTTTGTTTAATTATAAAAAATTATTTATATAAGAGTTCAAATCACATTCTACTATGTAGAAGTGTTAAGTAAGGGATTTCATCTCTTTCCACTCCACTGAGACATAATTCCCTTTATGAAACTATTTTAAATGTGTGTTATATACATAAGATTTTATGTTTTTATAAGTAATATGTATATTTTCTTCATGATTAAATATTAATTTATACTATATAATTTTGATTGTTCAAAAAACAAATTTTTCTAAAGAGATAATAATTTATATTAAAATGTCATTGTTTGTGATACCTTATTTTTTAAATAGATGTAATTCTTGAAATTATCCTTAATAAAAAATAAATTTAATTATACTCTATATAAATAAAATTATTATTTAAATTATCTCAAATATTACTAACTTTGGGACTTGTATAATTCAAATAAATGTGTAAAATAAAAACTGGTCTTAGTTATCTTTTTTATCCAGTATATTTTCATTCCATTTCAATAATTTTAGAAATTTTTTTCGATATATTAATATTATTTATTGATATCATTTATTAATAAAATTTCATGACATTGTTGAAATTTTTCAATGAATGATTTTTATCATTAAAATGTTTCTAAAACGCCAATTTTTTACTCTCTTTAGAGAAACTCTTATGGTATTTCAATTTTAACATATACCGTAGAATATGATTTCCCTATAATCATAATCATTTTAATTCATTATCTTGGTATAAAAAATTACAATTTTTCTAAAAATATTTTTAAATAATTCATTTATTGATGTTCCACTTCAATTTTATTTTATTCTAAAAAAGACATGATTTTGTTCCAAAAATTTAACTTATTATAAATTGTTCGTAATAAAATAACTGAAATTTATTTTTTGGTCGTTAACATTCCTATGAAACATTCACTTTTTTTCAACATTCAATTTTCATTTAATTTCTAATCCATATCCATATTTACTAAATCATGTATATTTATATTTCATTAATTATTTATAATTTTAATTTATTCCCTTTTACACTGAATATTACTTGATTTAATAGGGAAATATTGATATTTCCTTTTACATAATCAATACATATATTTTATGACTACAAACAACTATTTATCAATTAATATCATCATTGAATCATTGATCATTTCATTGAACATGCAATTATGGTTGGGGTTTTAAATTTTATAGCTTCTTAATACGTTGATGGGTCTCATGAGGCAAACAAGTTGTCTAGCCATTTTTAATGGTTATAGTGTATAACTATACATTGACATTTACAAAAATGTATTAAGGCATTGATTGGATGGTATTAGGATGTTCAAGATCATAATATTAACCATTATTCCTTTCCAATATAAAAATGTTTAGGTATTATTTTCCAATAATATTACCTATTTAATATTAACCCTTGATGCATTTTGTGTTTATTTTATTGATGAGATGTTACATGTTTTAGGTTATTTAACTTAATATAATATGCATTAATTATTTAATGAATGTATAATCCACTTTATAGAACCCTAAAATAGTGTTTAATCATATCATTCTATTTCATTCACTTTCTTAGGATATGAAGATCAAATTGGTGAATGAGTGTCAGGGATGCAGATTACATATTCAAACTATGGTGTAAATTTAAATTTCAATATAAATGGTAATCATGTATTTATGTAGATATATAATATTACTAACCTAATATATACTTTGTGATGTGATATGTTTTTTTTATGAGAATGTAATAAAGTTGTAATTGAATTTTGTTTAGCAGAGTTAGTTTTGTTTTAGTTAGTATTAGAGTCTGGATTATTAGAATCTGCGGGAAATAGAATTAGTAAATATATATGAGAGTACATAACACTATGATAGTATATGATTATGTGACTAATTGTATGATGATATCATAATGGTCTTTGTAAGTTATACTTTATTTGTTTCTCTTAGAAATAAATCTATGTAAATATATTTAACGTGGATTGGGTTTTGAGATAGATGAATATATGGGTAATAACTAGGAAAAGAATTGGATGAGTTAATCTTAACTAGAATTTTAGTGTGTAGTAATGAGACCTTCTCGGACCAATATTTTTACACTCTAATGGGATATGATTTAGATAATTCACTTGATATTTATGCCCCATTATTAATTATTTTAAAATATTTTTACAAATTGAAGAAATCCCCAATGATCCCTAGATTTTTAAAATAGTATTAACAAAAAAAAAATTTATCAATTCATAATATTATTCACTCCAATTGTATAATATCAATTAAAATTATTATTTTATGTTTTAAATCAATTTATTACATTTTTTATTAATAGTTCCTGAATGTAATAATTTTATCAATTCTCATGGAAAATGTACATATTTCCCTACTGAACAATCCTTTACAACTTATGTTAGATTCAATAAAATCATGGAGATTTTAGTGAATATAACCAAGGTTATGAAATATATAATTTTACATATGTATAATCATGAGGATATAAAATATGAAATACCAATATTGGATCATTCTATTTGAAGGAAACATTAATCATACAATGGAATTTCTTATCTAGTTGTGGATAAATAATGTATTAGGTTCATTGAAATTTATTTCCATTCCATGGGATACATTGAAATATAAGATGTTATGATAAAAATATATTTCATTAATGGATATATTTATCAATAATGATTATTGATCCATAATATTTTGAAAGAAAAATAAATAAATTTTTTTGAATGGGGATATTTTATAGTAACATTCATATAGAAATATTCACCACATGAATAATGAAAATTAATGAATATAATTTTTGTAAAATTGAGAAAAATGGAAGAAGAGTGTTTTTAGAGTGTTAAGATGACTTTATAACCATATTTTTTGGCGATATGGATAACATACAATATATGAAATGTTTTATTTTTATTGAATTTTAAGGGATTTGGTCATCCCTATAAATGGTAGTGAATTGTCATAAAATTCATTATATGAATAAATTTTAGTATTTTTTTAAAAAAATGAGAATGAGTTATAAATATCCAATAACATAAATGGAAATCAAGATAAGAAGTGGGTATCTGAGATCCATGGTGATGGTAATGCATCAAAAATTAATAATATAGGAATGAATTAATTTCCATTATATGAAAATTAGGGAAAGGGACATCCAAGAATATGAATTATAGGCATTATTGTGTTTTACAAGTATAAAGATAAGTGCAATATGGATAATGAATGAAAGGGAAATAAATTTGAAAATGTTATCCAGTTCATTATCTATAGATAAATTTGATATTATAAACACCAATTTATCCAGAATTAAGGGAATGTATAGTAGAATAGAATAATTCTAGATGGACAAGTATATATGATCACTATAGTTCAAGTTGAAGTTACTAATGATACGTGGTTGACACTTTAATAATATCCATAAATGTATATATATTTTTTTTCTATATCACCACCATAAAATTATTTCAACTATTATTTACAAGTAAATTTGATACTTCCCTACAACCCTAAGAATAGTGTTTCCAGTAAAGAAACCAAATGGAAATGATTCCACAAGAAGGATGTTTAATTCCATTCCCATTATGATAGATTGAAATTCCTACATTTCATAAATTATATTTACTCCAATAATTATCTTTCATATAATATTTTTAATATATTTCCTTTCAAAATATAATTAATGATTTAAATTTCAAAAAGTGTAAATTATAGTTAATGTTTAATATGTGCAATTAACTGCCATTTGAGGGGGGAATTCATCATCAGAATCATGACAAGGTATTTCTCTAATATGTCATAGAAAGAATATTCATACAGAAGAATAGATTATACAATATCATGATGGGTAAGTTAATATTTAAATTTAGGATGTGTTTATTTTATATGAATATATTGAATTTTTCCTATAGATTTAAATTTTCATACACTAGAGTGTGATGTTCAGTTTTCTATTGATTTAATTAATGATAAAATAATTTTATGAAAGAATACCATATAATATTCATTGTGTATTTAGTAGAGTAGGACACAAAACTATATAATTTA
The DNA here is from genome assembly GCA_963277665.1 of Viscum album. Classification (NCBI taxonomy): domain Eukaryota; kingdom Viridiplantae; phylum Streptophyta; class Magnoliopsida; order Santalales; family Viscaceae; genus Viscum; species Viscum album. The sequence goes on along the minus strand of CAUJRU010001047.1, from coordinate 79,528 downwards.
TTTCATATCGAATTAAGATAATATATTCATTCAACATTAGAATATATGATTTTGTATTTAGGAAGAATTTTGGATCTATGAGTTTTTAAATTAATGATATGGAAATCAATGATATTACTATAAAAATAAGTATAATCATCAACACAATAATGACATCTCTAATAAACATACTGAAGATAATTATTTTTCAATGGTTTAAATTCATTTCGGGTCATAAATTATTAGTAAACCAGTAATATATAATGATGAAAAAAATGTAGGTCATATATGAACATTATTAGATTACACTAATACAATTTGTATTGACTACTACATCATCAAAATATATATATATATAATTAATAGTTTTTAAAATGAATATATTTATATGTTTTTATAGTATTTCACTATTATATATTGGTGTCCTATAAAATCTATGATAATAATGAAAATTTCTTATAATAATTCTTATGACTATTAAAGGAAAGGAGTTATATGGTGTATTTACCATGTCAAAATTTCAGAATCTTAATGTTTCATTTCATGTCAATTTTTCACCATGTATGGATTATAAATTGACCAAAATATGTCAATGTAATTAAATTAATGGTTTTTACTGAATTAAATACCTAAGGTATGTGGTTTCCTTAAATTGGTGTGTCAATATCGAAAATATATCCAGGATTTGACTAAATATTGAAATCCATTAAACAATATAACACATAAAGGGGTTATGTTTTTTGAGATAACATAAACTGATTGTTGTTTGATAACATATAGAAGATTTTTATTAGTTATTTAATATTGACTCTAACTTTGATAATGGACATATTTTTGTTTTATAGAGATTCATCAAAAAAATAACCTTGTTATTTATTTTTCAAAAATGAAAACGTAATATCCTTTTCAACAAGGATGTTAATGACCCATGAACAAAATTATCAAACTGATGATCTTGAGTTGGCACCAATAATATTTTAAATTAAGATATTAAGAATTTATATCAATGTTGAATGAGATAAGATATAAATAGATCCTAACATCTATAAATATATATTTTTTTATAAAGGGAGAAATATGATGAATTATTCATTGAATGAGAGAGTCATGGATTATAAATTATCTACAAACTATCACACAGTGATGGATAATATGGTAAGATATTCATTTATTAGTGTTATTCATGGTTTTATTTCTAAAATGAAGATAGATATGGATCATATTCCAATGGATTTATTATTCCAAACCAGTCTTGTCATACATTAACATTACATAACGTTTTTGGATTACATAAAACATTACATGAATAGACACATGATGTTTGTACTAGTCTAGTGCCATTAAATACATGGAAAACTAAATACAGAACATAAGAAATGTACATTATCTCCCAATATGTTATTTATGTCAATAACCCTACATAAATACATCAAACATAATAAATATATTCATAAATAAGAAAAAGGAAACATAAAATTGACTGATCTCAAATGAAAAATAAGGGTAAAATTGTTATACATGTAAGAATAATCAAGAGCATAAGTGTATGATAATATGATCATGATAAAATGATCGTGAAAATAAAATATCATACCCTGCATATCAAATATCAAAAACATGAATCATGGCCAAAATATTATATGTTCATTAGACATGAATAATAAAAAAATAATATAAACCATGAATTCATAACAACGGAATAAAATATTGAATTTTGGAAGACACATATGCATACAATTACATTTCTCTGGTATCCATGGAATCACTTCCAATACCATCTTAGTAGTATAAGTTCACTTCCAATACCATATTGGTAGTCAAGGTTTACTACCATAGTTATATTTGAATCATGAGTTAACTCATCATATAATCTTGGTAGTCACAGTTCACTCTCATGGACATCACTATAGTCAAGGTTCATTCCCAAGACCTTCATTTTATATCTCATAAGTTCTAAATCATAGCTTAATGCATTGGATGGATATATAGGTCCCACACGTCTCATAATGGAATCATACATACATCTTTCATAAGATAAAAAATATTCATATCATTTCCCATGAAATGAAATTAGTATTATAAAAATTAATGATATCATAACCACTAGAATAAGATAGGTTTAAAAATCATTTATTAATAAATTTAATCCATGAAAAAAATGAAGTTTTCAATAGAATATAACCCAAGAAAGATAAATAGGATTAACAAATATCATTGAATTATAACATAATCAATTCAGAGAATTAATATGAATTGAAACAATCAATAATTTTTCCAAAATAAATGATTGAGAAAAAAAATACTACCTTAGATGGGAAATGATTTTAAAATACCATTGAATAACAGTTCTTTCGGAAAATATCATTTTTTTATTGAAAATGATTTTTAAAATAGAAAACATATTTAAAAACAAATTTCTTTGAAAATATATTCAAAAACATATATAGGATGCATTATACACCATAAAACATTTTTAAAAACCTAATTCCTCTAAAAAGAGCTTCACTTATCATTCAAAACCATTTTAGAAAGGATTTTTTAAAACATTTTTCAAAAAATGATTTTTGAATATTTTTGATCTATGACCGAAGAGTGAGACGATAAAGTTTTATTTAAAAACAACTTCTGAAGTACCAAAGAGCTGAAAATGGTACTAATAGATGAAGATATCCAGAATAAATATAGGATAATTAATATCATGACAGTTTCTGAGAGATGGATCCTTAGATTTCATCAAATTAGGCATAATCATAAACAATCTCTATAAAATGATGAGGTTTTCCTAATAAACTCGTATAACATATTAACACGGGAATATACTCTCCAATTAAGAAATAGAAATTATTTAAAGCTTAAAATATCATGAAATAAAATAAATTAATGATATAAAATGTCGAATTTAATTATATAAACCTTGAAATATAATATACATGGAAAATAAAAATAGAGTCTCAATGAAAGAAAATTGAGGCAAACATAATTTACTGATTTGGTTGCATTTGAAACATAAATAATATCAATGAAATTTCATAAAAAGGATATATGAATACCCATATATTTATTTATTATATACATAAAATAAAATATTGGTTAGTACATACACCACACAAATGGAAATATTTGAGAACAAAGCATGAATCTTACAAAAATAAAAAGTGAGATGGAATCCCCTTAACTTTTATCTTGAATCTCATCGTACTCGTTATAAACACCAGTATAATAAATATAAATTTATTATAAATCATTTAATAATCCATATTTTTATATATCTAATAACATATATGTTTTTATAATGACCTTATATTACACTCCTGTTAACCACACAACGTTATGGTTTCACTTCGGGTAATATTCGCTTTGTTCTCAAAATATATCCTAATTTTTTATATTATCAGACCTTATAGTTTTCAAATGATTTAATAATGTTAATAAGATCTAATTATGATCAATATTTATTATATTTTTATTATAATAACATATAATATATATAAATATGAAATTGGAATACCCCATTCATGGTGACAGTAAGCCGTATGTACACATGAACAATGTTTTTCTTTTTATAGCCGTATTCAAAGAGTAAAGGTTAATGAAAAATGTATATATATATATATATATGTGTGTGTGTATATAAAATTAATATATTATAATAATTATATCATATATTCAATATATTTTCACTAAATCATTCGTTAATAAATTCCATGTAGTGTTTGAACGAGTCACATCCCTTGGATGGGGCCGTAGTCCACACTTCCTCAATAACAATTATCCACTTTAATCCAAATGGACTGTAAAAATATATGTGTGTTAAAAGGAATAAATAAGCTTAATGATTTAATAAATTTAATATATAACATATTGATTTCATCATAATTTCATATATGTGAGGAGGTAAGAAAATTGAACAGTCATCATTTGGTTGAGGTGGTAGTTCACCGTACACATAAATAGTATATTGGATATCCATTAGATATAGGTGTGTGTATGTTCAGTTTGAAACCATATCATAAAGTTCATAGTATATATTGGATACTAGTTTTTTATACATTAATCTAATAATGAGAGTGTATGGTTGAAGAATGAAAATGAAAAAAGGATATGAGAGAAGACATTACCTCTTAATCAGGTAACTCATTTTGGTTTATCACAAAAGGATTATTGGATGAATTTAATCCAAATGGAAGGCATAAATGTGTAAGTAAGGTATGATGGGAGATTATTTGATCATATTTTAGGTGATCCAAGGGTCTTGAGTGGATTGAGGAATTGGGAGGAACGAGTCCCTTTTCATAGTGGAGGAAGAGTGACACTCTGGTAAATTTTATAATAATGAAATTGTATTCATGTTTTTAATGTTTCACATGGATCAATAGTAGAACTTATATATGAAATGTGATGAATGTGTAACACCCCAAGCTTCTACAGTACACTTCCCTTTGAATAATGCAATAGCGTATGTTGTACGCAACATCGAGTTCTAATACACCACAACCAATCAAACTAGGCGTTATGAATAGTAATACCCACCTTTTGAAATTTATAAATTTTATTTTTCAAAATGGCCTTCATTTTTGGATTAGTAATATCGAAATTAGCCTAGGGTGAATTTTTGGTATTTATCTGAAAAACTTCATTTTTTGATGAATAGTGAAACCACTAAGTAGTAGTTAAAAAACTGATTTTTTCATAAAACATAATTTTACCACTTTTGTGAGTGGAATTTCGAAAATACGAGAGATACAGTTAATATTAAGGAATAAAATGTGGTTTATTGAGATGAAAATAATTTTTGGTGAATAGTAACTTTTTAATTTTATTTACCACGGTTAAAAGTAAATAAGGTAATTAAGGGTAAAAATGATATTAATATTACCCTAACACATGTCCTAATTCTATTGGATAAGCTTAATTCGACCAAAAACAACCCTAGAAATAAAATATTATCATTTAGGTTCACCTTGATTAGATTAGGACATTTATTATTATTTAATTCAAAGAAGAGTTAAAAGAGTAAAAATCAATGTTTATTTACTCTATAATTTTTAATATATGGTTTTACATAATATATATTCGATTTTAAATGTTCATTAGAAAGCTAAAAATATATCCTACATAATGTCAGTTTATTTATAAATTGTAGACATTAAATATTTTAATTTATTTATGACCAAATGATGATGTAGAAATTACCATAATAGTGAAAAATTAAATTAATTGATATTATAAATACCCAAATAAATATAATTTGATACTTTTTATGAATTAAACTAATATTATTGGTTAATATGACATGTTCGAAATGATTTAATTAACTTTGTTCAAAGTAATCATTCTGTTATGATTTTCACAAAAATCAATTTTCCAAATAGTTTCAAAATTGACAAAAAAGAGTTTTTAAAACAAATATTATATTACTAATTGATATTCAATGCCTAAAAATATAAGGTTCGGCCAATAGACTTATATCATGATAGGTGTATCATTAATGGACCACTTGGGGGTCTCTTGGAGGTATATAGTAAGTTTATTAACTATATACTATAAAAATACAAAGTGACATGGTAAGTGTCAAACTAATTAATTAAGAGTTAAATCTAAATGATAAGGTTAATATAATGAAAAAAACATGTCTAAATTATATTGTTTGAGTGTTTTTAGACCCATACCCACCTTAAAATTTAAATAATACACTTTGGAGCCATTATAAACCGAATATGAATTTCTTATAAAATAATAATTCTAGTTTTTTCAAAGGTGTCGCTCACCCCTTTTATAAAAAGGAACTCCCCCTTCTCATTAATTCACACCTTCAAAACTATTTGCCTCGGCCAAACTCTGCCCAAATATTCTCTCAACTTCACTCACATCATCCTAGAGGCCTTCCTTTAGTCAGAAATCCAACCTGTGGATCCCTTTTGATCAAATCAAAATGAAGATCCCGAAGAAGAGGTAATGATTTCACCACCCTTTTTCAAGTTCCTTTCTTCTTCCACTTCTTCTTTCTTTGTTATTACCATTATAAAATAATAACTCAAGTATCATATATATACTATGATGTTATTATAAATATGGTACAATCATATTCATTATTCTATCCATCCTTTGAACAACGTGTCACCATACGTGCATACATACGGTTTACCGTCTCCACGTCATGGTGTAATTGTTATTCAATAAAGTATTATATGGATGGGTATAATAATGATGTGTAATTCAATTAAATAATAAATATAACAAGATAATGATTCTGTATATATGATATACCATCCAATTATATATTATTTTAATATCGAAAGAATTGTATTTTCGATCGTGCATACGTACGGACTACCGTCTCCACGAACGCGATGAGATTCATTACCCATCGTATCCATTCATGTATAATTCTCATTTGATGATTAATAATAGTATATAAGGACTTGATATCATTATGTATATGATTAATATACAACCTATCCAGGACAAACATGACTAACATTACAAAACATATAAAATAAAACGAGTAAGTAAACACCTGAAACAACAATAATACTAAGATATTATTAACAAATCAATGTTAAAAGATCATATATGATATCATATTAATGAATATGATTCATGTATAATTTAATAAAAACTTATTTCACCATTATAAAGGAGGTTAACCTACCCTCAACCAAGGAAAAGTACAAGGTAAGGGTTATTTCACAATCTCTTCATTATCCGATGTGGTTTATACGTGATTATCTACTAGGGCCTCTTTATCATCCACATCCATGTTTCTTTAAAATGTACTTCAAAACATTTTTAATATTTACAAGAATATTGGTTAATGTAATTTATACCCTTGTTTGACTTTTTATAAGAGTTTTATAAAGTAATATTTTCGTCGTTTTCCAAACAAGGTGCTTTTTATCCTTTTCAACAGAATTAAGGTAAAAATGTTTTCTTAACATAACGGCGGGTGCGACTATTTTCCGCCATTATAAAATCATCGAAGCATCCCTTTCAAGCTTATAATAATATTTTCAAAGAAAATGGTTTATTTTATATAAGACTCTTAAATGATATCAAAATAGAAAGAGATATTTCTCTAAAAAGAGTTTTGATTTCATCTATATCAACAACCCTTGATGGATTTTACGGTTATTTGAATTTGATGTATTATGATACAAAACATATATATTGTATTGATGGTTTTGGGATATGTTTGACTGTGGATGTGTTATTTTTATACCATTCAAGGTTTATGGATGAAGTATTTACATTTCTTATGCTAGTTTTAATACGAATGTTTATGTTATGTTTAAACCTGTTCATATGAAGAATGCATTGGACTTAATAAGTGATGGGTGGAGCCCACTATACCTCCTCGATGCATCGGTAGGTCTCATGAGACAAACTAGTGTCTTGACACAAGTCCTTGGGAAAATATTATATGTAGTCTTGGCATAAGGCCTTGTCTATGTGGTTATGATTTTCTGGAATTATGCATTCCATCATTATGAAAGGTGATATTGATATTGCATGTGATTATTTGATTAGTAGAATATCCATGTGAACAAGTAAATGGCATTATTTAATTTTATTTTTTCTATACTATGTTGAATTTCAAGTTTAAAAGGCTTTTGTTTTAGTTATACATTGCCTTAACTGTTTATTCTTATTTATGAAAGTTTCCTCTATATTGTTATCCTTACTGGGCATTTGAGCTCACCCATTTTCTATGTTTTATTTTTCCCAGGATGTAAAGATGTAATTTATGAATGACCTGTAGGGATAGTATGAGGGGATAAGAGTGTGGACTGTGGAGACTATATTGTTGTAGTTTTCATTTTATGATGTAATGTAAAACATTATGAATATATCTAGTTTTTCCAAGGCTACTAAAAAAATCAGTCTTTCAAGATTTGATCTTTTTTTGTGATCATGCCAATGTTATGTAATAATGCACCGACTCTGGGTAACTATGGTTGAGGCGATACAGTTTGTATCAGAGGAAGTTTATTACAAACATTGGAAGCTATATTTAGTTAAACTCTAATTAGAGCACATAGATTTAATATGGACTTTGAAGATTAATATAGAAGAACATCATAGAATTTTGGTATTGTAGAGATTTTGTGAGTTTTTCGAGCAATACATCCATGTCTAGATACGAGCACATAGAGGCGGCTCTGGAATAGATGTACCTAGGGGTAAAACCTGAAAACACAGCATTGAGGTAGACTCGAATGGGAACTGGTGCAAGACAACGGGCCTTGCTGCACTCTTGGTTACGACACTCCTGGGGGATATGCTTAGAATAACTCTCATTTTCTTTACAAATTATTATGAAGGGTTTTTGAGTATATAATTCCTCAATGAAAACATTTTTATTATTATGGATTATATCCATAAATAGTTCAATTTATGTTATGTGTTTTATAATTATGGAATTATGTATTTTGATTCATAAACAGATCTATTTTATGCCATTGTTAAGAAATGGCCCCTAGTGGAAGGAATGTAAATTGTATCACAGCACGCACTCCATGTAGGGATTTCCCTCCTGCTCAATATAATTATAGTGGAGCTGGTGATGCAACTGGTGCCGATCAGCTAATCACAATACTAGGACAACTCACTCAGGTTATGAATAATAACCTTACCCATACGGGGCACCCTGATCCGCAGTGTGGAAGAGATATGTTATATCACTTTATGAGGAAACAACCACCAACATTCAATGGGAGTATAAATACCTTAGTTGGTGAGAAATGGATAAATTCCCTAGAGGAAATATTTCAGGCTTTGGATAGTAGTGATGGGGAAAAAGATATCATGGCAGTTTACCGCCACATTGGAGATGTTGATCAATGGTGGTCATTGATTTAAAACACGAATGAAGGTAATGAAGTATCAAATATGGAATGGAGGGAGTTCAAAGATATATTTTTAGAAAACTACGTTCCTCGTGACCATCGAGCAGATATGGAAAGACAATTTCTGATTCTGAGGAAAAAGGAGGATAAGAATGTCGCAAAGTATGAGGTTAACATTAAAAGGTTAGAAATGTATGCTGTAGAATATATACATAACCCAAGAAGTAAGAATTATTGTTTCATTGATGGGTTAAAACCATTTCTCCGTCGAGCATTAGTCTCACAATCCTTATCATCGTATGAAGACATTACCTCATGTTCTATCAATATAGAGAACGAATTCTCAAGGTCTTATGACTTTAAAGCAAAGAAAGAGAAGAAAAGATATGATGATTAATCTAGGAATGAAAATAAAGGGAAGGTGGGAAAATTTGAATATCCATCCTGTAGTAAATATGGGAAAGAAACACCCTGGTACTTGCTTAAAAGGAATGGGAGTCTTTTACCAGTGTGGTGAAAAAGACCACCAAGCACGTGATTGCAAGGGGAAGAAGGAAGCTATCGATGATCAGTGCTACAATTGTTGGGAGATGGGACATTATGAAAATGAATGTCCTAAGAGTCAAGGGAACATAACTCAGAAAAGGCGAAGGGATCAGGGCCAAGCTTATGCTATCACTACTGCTGAGGTAGAAGCTCTGAAAGATGTGGTGGTAGGTAATTTAATGGTTTTCTCGTGTTTAGAAAATGCATTATTTGATTCTGGATCATCACATTGTTTCATATCTTCCCAGTTTGCTAAGAAAATTAGATATTTCCAATTTGATTTAACAAGGGAGTTTCCAGTTAATACTTCTAAGGGAAGAATCATTGCAACAAGATTTTGTGAATCAGTCCCCAATAGAGCACAGAAATGTAATTTATCCTCTGATCTCATTGCCATACCTATGATTGAGTTTGATATAATCCTCGGTATGGATTGGATTTTGGACCATGATGCAAAGATTTATTGTATGAAGAGGGAGGTTACAATTATTGATGATGTTGATAAGGAACACCTTATCTTTAGAGCATAATCGTCACCACCTAATTCTTATCTAGATCCACCCCCAGTAGCTCAACTAAATTCAATTATTGGGGAGGAAGAGGATGAAACGATTTTTGGTGAGGAAAGGAATGTTCAAATAAATGATGTACCTATTGTGAAAGAATGTGTAGATGTATTTCCAGAAGATTTACCTGGACATCCTCCAGAACGAGAAGTTGAGTTTTCCATTGATTTAATTCCTGGATCAAGGACTATATCGAAGAACCCATATAGAATGACCACTGTAGAATTAGTGGAACTAAAGAAAAAAATAGAGGAATTGAGCAATATGGTATTTATTCACCCTAGTGTTTCTCCTTGATGATCCCCTATTGATTTTGTTAAAACGAAAGATGGATCTATGAGGTTATGTATCGATTACAGGGAGATCAATGCTATAAAAATAAAGAACAAGTATCCCCTAACTTGAATTGATGATTTATTTGACCAACATCATGGAGCTCAATACTTTTCAAAGATTGACCTTCTATCTGGATTCCATCAGTTGTGTGTGAAGAAGGAAGACATTCCGAAGACAGCATTTCGAACCAGGTACGTGCATTACATGTTTACAGTAATGCCTTTTGGATTGACTAATGCACCCCCTGTATTTATGGATCTCATGAATAGATATTTCAAGGAATATATCGATGATTTTTTCGTGGTATTTATTGATGATATCTTGGTATACTCCAAATTATTCGAAGATCATGAAAATCACTTGTGCATTATTCTGAAGACTCTGAGAAGACGTGAATTATATGGGAAGTTTAGAAATTGTGAATTTTGGATTCAGGAGATTTCCTTTCTTGGCCATATTGTCTCTAAAAATGGAATCTCTGTTGATCATTCTATGACCAATTCAATCCAATAATGTCCAGCACCTACGAGAATAACTGAGGTACGTAGTTTTATTGGTTTGGAAGGTTATTATCGACGTTTCGTCTAAATTTTTCCCGATTGGCTAACCCATTAATGAAGCTCACATGTAAAGGGGTTAAATTTGTTTGGAAAAAAGAGTGTGAATAATGTTTCGAAGAACTGAAGAGAAGATTAGTCAATGCACCTATATTGACTCTACCATCGGGGAATGATGGGTTCGTTATTTATAGTGATGCATCGAATAAAAGACTTGGTTGTGTTCTTATACAGAATGATAGGGTTTTTGCCTATGCATCATGACAGTTGAAAATTCATGAACAAAACTATCCTACTCTTGATCTCGAGTTGGGAGTGGTAATATTTTCTTTGAAGATATGGAGACACTACCTCTATGGTGAAAAATTTGAGATTTATACTGATCACAAGAGTTTGAAGTATATTTTCTCATAAAAATAACTCAAAATAGGGCAAAGGAGATGGCTTGAATTACTCAAGGATTATTATTGCACTATACACTACCACATGGGGAATACAAACAAGGTGGAATATGCTTTGAGTAGAAAATATGATGGAGTGTTGAACAATATGAGAATTGAAAGGGATCAAATTTGCATGGATCTAGTGAAGATGGACATGGGAATAACCAGGGAAGGTGAAACATCAATGCTTTTTCAAATGGGTTTCAAACCATATTTATTATAAAGGATTAAGAGTTCTTAGACCGATGATGATGAATTCCAATAAAAGATTAAAGCTGTGAATGCTGTGAGATTTAGAGACTTTATGAATGAAGAAGGAATTTTGAAATTCGGGAAGAGGCTTTGTGTTCCTGATATACCTGATCTAAAAAGGGAATTGCTGGATGATCCTCATAGATCCAATTTCTCTACACACCCTGGGAGCACCAAAATGTATAGAGATTTGAAGGAACATTTTTGGTGGGACAACATGAATAGGTAGATTGCTGATTTTGGGTAAAGATGTATGGTTTTTCAAAAAGTGAAAGGTGGAAGGAAACAACCTAGAGGAATCGTGCAACCTCTTCCCATACCGGAGTGGAAATGGGACAATATTACGATGGAATTTGTCATGGGGCTACCAAAGACTCCTAGAAGGAATGATGCAGTATGGGTCATTATTGATCATCTTACCAAGTCAGCACATTTTCGTTCTATAAGGGATGATTTACCACTTGAACGACTAGCAAGACTATATATTAATGAAGTTGTGAGACTTCATGGAGTACCCCTATCGATTGTTTCTAATCGTGATCCCCGTTTTACATCATGATTCTGGAAAAGTCTTTAGAAATCCTTGGATACTGAACTTCATTTGAGAACTGCCTACCACCCTCAAACATATTGACAATCAGAATGAACTATTCAAACATTATAAGACATGTTGAGATCCTTCTCACTTGATTTTCAGGGTATGTGGGATCAATATTTACCTCTGGTAGAATTTTCCTATAACAATAGCTTCTATTCGAGTATTCATATGGAACCATATGAAGCGTTATACGGAAAGAGATGTCACACACCAACCTGTTGGGATGACATTGGTGAAAGAATACCTGTAGGCCCAGAACTGGTGGAGTAAATGATGGAAAAGATAAAGGTAATCCAAAACCATATCAACGCATCTCAAAGTAGGCAGAAGAGCTATGCTGATAATCGAAGGTGGGATATAGAATTTTAAGTCAGTGATCATGTTTTCATGATGGTATCTCCATGGAAGGGAGTCATACATTTTGGTAAGAAAGGTAAATTGAGTCCCAGGTACATCAGACCTTTCGAAATTCTAGAACAAATTGGGGATGTAGCTTACCGATGGGCAATGCGGCCAAGTCTCTCCAAAGTTCACGATGTGTTCCACGTATCTCTGTTGAGAAAATACATGCATGACCCAACGTATGTACTAAACTATGATGAATTAGAACTGAAACCCGATCTGTCTTATTGAGAAGATCCCATCAAGATTCTTGACATGAGAGAACAAGTACTAAGAAACCGGACGACTCGTGTGGTAAAAGTCTTGTGGAGAAACCATAAGTTGGAAGAGGCAACGTGGGAACCCGAGGAACTTATGATGAAAAACCACCTGAGTCTTTTCATGCGGTATTATTCTAGAAATTTCGAGGATGAAATTATTTGAAGGAGGGGCGAATGTAACACCCCAAGATTCTACGGTACTCTTCCCTTTGAATAATGCAATAGCGTGTATTGTATGCAACATCGAGTTCTAACACAACACAACCAATCAAACTAGCTGTTATAAATAGTAATACCCACTTTTTGAAATTTATAGATTTTATTTTTCAAAATGGGGTTCATTTTTGGATTCGGAATATCAAAATTAGCGTAGGGTGAATTTTTGGTATTTTTCTGAAAAACATCATTTTTTGATGAATAGTGAAACCACTAAGTGGTAGTTAAAAAACTGAATTTTTCTTAAAACATAAATTTACCGCTTCTGTGAGTGAAATTTCGAAAATACGAGAGACACGGTTAATATCAAGGACTAAAATGTGGTTCATTGAGATGAAAATAATTTTTTTGAATAATAAGTTTTTACTTTTATTTTCCACAGATAAAAGTAAATAGGGTAATTACGGGTAAAAATGATATTAATATTACCCTAACACAAGTCCTAATTCTATTGGATAAGCTTAATTCGACCATAAACAACCTTAGAAATAAAATATTATCATTTAGGTCCACTTGGATTAGATTAGGACATTTATTATTATTTAATTCAAAGAAGAGTTAAAAGAGTTAAAATAAATGTTTATTTACTCTATAATTTTTAATATAGGGTTATACATAAGATAGATTCGATTGTAAATATTATTTAGAAATCTAAAATGATTTCCTACATAATGGTATTTTATTTATAATTTTTAGACATTAAATATTTTTAATTTATTTATGACCAAATGATGATGCAGTAATTACCATAATAGTGAAAAATTAAAATAATTGATATTATAAATACCCAAATAAATATAATTTGATACTTTTTATTAATTAAACTAATTTTCAAGGTTAATATGACATGTTCAGAATGATTTAATTAACTTTTTTCAAAGTAATCATTCTATTATGATTTTCACAAAAATCAATTTTCCAAATAGTTTCAAAATTCACAAAAAAGTGTTTTAAAAACAAATATTATATTATTAATTGATATTCAATTCCAAAAAATATAAGGTTCAGCCAAGAGACTTATATCCTGATAGGTGTATCATTAATGGACCACTTGGGGGTATCTTGGAGGTATATAGTAAGTTTATTAACTATATAATATAAAAATATAAAGTGACATGGTAAGTGTCAAACTAATTAACTAAGAGGTAAATCTAAAAGATAAGGTTAATATAATGACCCAAACCTATCTAAATTCTATTGGTTGAGTGTTTTTCGACCCATCCCTACCTTAGCCTTTAATTAATCCACTTTGGAGCCATTATAAACCGAATATTAATTTATTATAAAATAATAATTCTAGCATTTCCAAAGGTTCCCCTCACCCCTCTTATAAAAGGGAACTCCCCCTTATCATTAATTCACACCTTCAAAGCCATTTGGCTCGACCAAACTCTGCCAAAATACTCTCTAAACTTCCCTCACTTCATCCTTGAGTCCTTCCTTTAGTCATAAGGCCAACCTAATGATACCTTTTGATCAAATCAAAATGATGAACCGAAGAAGAGGTAATGATTTCACCTCCCTTTTTCAAGTTACTTTCATCATCCACTTCTTCATTCATTTTTATAACCATTATAAAATAATAAATCCAGTATCATATATATACTGTGATATTATTATAAATATTGTACAATAATATTCATTATTCTATCCATCCTTTGAACAACGTGTCACCATACATGCATAAATACGGCTTACAGTCTCCACGTCGTGGGGTAATTGTTATTCAATAATGTATTATATGGATGGGTATACTAATGATTTTTAATTCATGTAAATAATAAATATAACATGATAATGATTCTGTATATATGATATACAATCCAATTATATATTATTTTAATATCAAAAAAATGATATTGTCGCTTGTGCATAAGTACGGACTACCGTCTCCACGAACGCGATGTGATTCATTCCCCATCGTATCCATTCAAGTCTAATTCTCATTTGAATATTAATAATAGTATCTAAGGACTTGATATCATTCTGAATATGATTAATATACAACCTATCCATGACAAACACGGCTAACGTAACAAAACATATAAATGAAAACGAGTAAGTTAACACCCGAAACAACAATAATACTAAGATATCATTAACAAATCAATGTTAAAATATCATATATGATATCATATTAATGTATATGATTCACGAATAATATAACAAAAATTATTTCACCATTATACAGGAGGTTAACCTACCCTCAACCAAGGAAAAGTACAAGGTAAGGGTTATTTCACAATCTCTTCATTATCCGAGGTTGTTTATATGTGATTATCTACTGTGACCTCTTTATCATCCACATCCATGTTTCTTAAAAATGTATTTAAAAACATTTTAACTATTTACAATAATATGGGTTAAAGTCATTTATACCCTTTTTTGACTTTTTCTAAGAGTTTTATAATGGAATCTTTCCGTCGTTTTCTAAACAAATTTCTTTTTATCCTTTTCGACAGAATTATGGTAAGAATGTTTTCTTAACATAACATCTGGTGCGGCTATTTTCCGCCATTATAAAATCATCGAAGCTTCCCTTACAATCTTATTAGAATATTTTCAAAGAAAATATTTTATTTTATATATGATTCTTAAATTATTTCAAAATATAAAGGGATATTTCTCTAAAAAGAGTTTTCATTTCATTTATATCAAAATCCATTGATGGATTTTATTGTTATTTGAAGTTGATTTATTATGATACAAAACATCTATATTGTATTGATGGTTTTGTGATATGTTTGACTGTGGATGTGTTATTTTTATACCATTAAAGGTTTATGGATGAAGTATTTACATTTCTTATGCTAGTTTTAATATGAATGTTTATGTTATGTTTAGACATGTTCATATGAGGAATTCATTGGACTTAATATGTGACGGGTGGAGCCCACTATACCTCCTCGATGCATCGGTAGGTCTCATGAGACAAACTGGTGTCTTGGAACAAGGCCTTGTCAAAATATTATATGTAGTCTTGGCACGAGACCTTGGCAATGTGGTTATGATAGTCTGGAATTATGCATTCCATCATTATGAAAGTGGTTATTGATATTGCATGTGATTATTTGATTAGTAGAATATCCACGTGAATAAGTAAATGGAATTATTTCATTTTATTTTTTCCATACTATGTTGAAGTTCAAGTTTAAAAGGCTATTGTTTTAGTTATACATTTCCTTAAATGTTAATTCTTATTTAGGAATGTTTCCTCTATATTGTTATCCTTACTGAACAATTGAGCTCACCCCTTTTCTATGTTTTATTTTTCCCAGGATGTGAAGAAGTAATTTATGAATGACCCAGAGGGATAATATGTGGGGATAATAGTGTGGACTATGGAGACTCTATTGTTGTATTTTTCATTTCATGATGTAATTTAAAACATTATGAATATATCTAGTGTTTCCAAGGCTACTAAACTAACAGGTCTTTCGAGATTTGATCTTTCTTGTGATCATGCCAATGTTATGTAATAATGCACCGACTCTGGGTAACTGGGGTCTGGGCATTACAGTTTGTATCAGAGAATGTTTAGTACAAACATTGGAAGCTATATTTAGATAAACTATGATTAGAGAACATAGATTTAAGATGGACTTTGAGGATTAGTATAGAATAACTTCATAGAATTTTGTTATTGTAGAGATTTTGTGAGTTTTTCGATCTATACATCCCTGTCTCGATACGAGCACGTAGAGGAGGCTCTGGCATAGATGTAACTAGGGGTAAAACCCGAAAACACCGCTTTGAGGTAGACTCGAACTAGAACTAGTGCACAATAACGGGCCTTGCTGCACTCTTGGTTACGACAATCTCGGGGGATATGCTTAGGATAACTCTCATTTTCATTACAAGTCATTATGAAGGGTTTTTGAGTATATACTTCCTCAAAGAAAACATTTTTATGATTATGGATTATATCCATAAATAGTTCAATTTATGTTAAGTGTTTTATAAGTGTGGAATTATGTATTTTGATTAAAATACTGATCTATTTTATGCCATTGTTAAGAAATGGCACCTAGTGGAAGGAATGGAAAATTTATCACTGCACGCACTCCATATAGGGATTTCCCTCCTGCTCAATATAATTATAGTGGAGCTGGTGATGCAACTGGTGTCGATCAACTAATCACTATACTGGGACAACTCACTCAAGTTATGAATAATAACCTTACCCGTATGGGGCACCCTGATCCGCAGCGTGGAGGAGCTATGTTATATCACTTTATGAGGCAACAACCACCAACATTCAATGGGAGTATTAATTTCATAGTATCTGAGCAATAGATAAATTCCCTAGAGAAAATATTTCAGGCTTTGAGGAGTAGTGAAGGGGAAAAGTTATCATGGAAGTTTACCACCTCACTGGAGATGCTGATCAATGGTGGTTGTTGATTAAAAACATGAAGGAAGATGATGAAGTATTAAATATGGAATGGAGGGAGTTCAATGATCTATTTTTAGAAAAATATATTCCTCATGACCATCGAGCAGATATGGAAAGACAATTTATGAGTCTGAGACAAAAGGAGGATGAGAATGTCGCAAAGTATGAGGTTAACATTACAAGGTTAGCAATGTATGCTGGAGATTATATACGTAACCCAAGATGTAATATTGATCGTTTCTTTGATGGGTTAAAACCATTTCTCTGTCGAGCATTAGTCTCAAAATCCTTCTAATCGTATGAAGACATGGTCTCGTGTGCTATCAAGATAGTGAAATAATTCTCAACATCTTATGACTTTAAAGCAATGAAAGAGAAGAAGAGATCTGCTGATTAATCTAGGAATGAAAATAAAGGGAAGGCGGGTAAAGTTGAATATACATCCTGTAGTAAATATGGGAAGAAACACCCTAGTACTTGCTTAAAAGGAACGGGAGTCTGTTACAAGTGTGGTGAAAAAGGCCACCATGATCGTGATTGCAAGGGGAATAAGGAAGCTACCGATGTTCAGTGTTACAATTGCAGGGAGATGGGACATTATGAAAATGAATTTCCTACGCGTCAAGGGAACATACCTCAGAAAAGGCCAAGGGATCAAGGCCAATCTTATTCTATCACTACTGCTGAGGTAGAATCTCCGAAAGACATAGTGGCAGGCAATTTAATGGTTTCCTCATGTTTAGAAAATGCATTATTTGATTCTGGATCATCACATTGTTTCATATCTTCCCAGTTTGCTAAGAAAATTAGATATTTCCAATTTGATTTAACAAGGGAGTTTCTAGTTAAAACTTCTAAGGGAAG
The DNA here is from genome assembly GCA_963277665.1 of Viscum album. NCBI lineage: Eukaryota > Viridiplantae > Streptophyta > Magnoliopsida > Santalales > Viscaceae > Viscum > Viscum album. Next base: position 61,267 of record CAUJRU010001047.1, on the reverse strand, counting down.
TATCATTGCAAAACAGTTTTGTGAATCAGTCCCCATTAGAGCACATAAATGTTCTTTATCCACTGATCTCATCGTCATAACTATGATTGAGTTTGATATAATCCTCGGTATGGATTGGATTTCGGACCATGATGCAAAGATTTATTTTAAGAAGAAGGAGGTTACAATTATTGACAATGTTGATAAGGAACACCTTATCTTTAGAGCAGAATCGTCACCACCTAATTCTTATCTAGATCCACCCCCAGTAGCTCAACTAAATTCAATTATTGGGGAGGAAGAGGATGAAATAATTGTCGGTGAGGAATATAATGTTCAAATAGAGGATGTACCTATTGTGAAAGAATACGTATATGTGTTTCCGGAAGATTTAACTGGACATCCTCCAGAACAAGAAGTTGATTTTTCCATTGATTTAATTCCTGGATCAAGGCCTATATCGAAGACCCCTTATAGAATGTCCACTGTAGAAATAGTGGAACTAAAGAAACAACTAGAGGAATTGAGTAAAAAATGATTTATTCGCCCTAGTGTTTCTCCATGGGGAGCCCCTATTCTTTTTGATAAAAAGAATGATGGATCTATGTGGTTATGTATCGACTACAGGGAGATCAATGCTATAACAATAAAGAAAAAGTATCCCCTACCTCGCATTGATGATTTATTTTACCAAAATCATGGAGTTCAATACTTTTCAATGATTGACCTTCGATCTGGATACCATCAGTTGTGTGTGAAAAAGGAAGACATTCCGGAGACAGAATTTCGAACCAGGTACGAGCATTACGAGTTTACAGTAATTCTTTTTGGATTGACTAATGCACCCTCTATATTTATGGATCTGATGAATAGTGTTTTCAAATAATATATCGATGAATTTGTGGTGGTATTTATTGATTATATCTCTGTATACTCCAAAAGCTACGAAGATCATGAAAATCACTTGCGCATTATTCTGAAGACTCTGAGAAGACATGAATTATATGGGAAGTTTAGTAAGTGTGAATTCTGGATTCAGGAGATTTCTTTTCTTGGACATATTGTCTCTAAAGATGGAATCTATATTGATCATTCTAAGACCAATTCAATCCAAGAATGGCCAGCACCTACGAGTATACTTAAGGTACGTAGTTTTATTGGTTTGGAAGGTTATTATCGACGTTTCGTCTAGAATTTATCCCGATTGGCTAACCCAACAATGAAGCTCACCCGTAAAGGGGTTAAATTTGTTTGGAAAAAAGAGTGTGAAGAATGTTTTGAAGAACTGAAGATAAGATTAGTCAACGCACCTATATTGACTCTACCATCGGGTAATGATGGGTTCGTTATTTATAGTGATGCATCGAAGAAAGGACTTGGTTGTGTTCTTATAAAGAATGATAGGGTTATTGCCTATGAATCATGACAGTTAAAAATTCATGAACAAAACTATCCTACTCTTGATCTCGAGTTGGAAGCAGTGATCTTTTCTTTGAATATATTAAGGCACTACCTCTATGGTGAAAAATGTGGGATTTATACTAATCACAAGAGTCTGAAGTATATTTTCTCACAAAAAGAACTCAACATGAGGAAAAAGAGATGGCTTGAATTACTCAAGGATTGTGATTGCACGATACACTACCACTCGGGGAATGCAAAAAAGGTGGCAGTTGCTTTGAGCAGAAAATACCATGTAGTTTTGAACAATATGAGAATTAAAAGGGATCAAATTTTCATGGATCTAGTGAAGATGGACATGGGAATAACCAGGGAAGGTGAAACATCAATGATTTTCCAAATGGTTGTGAAATCATCTTTATTAGAAAGGATTAAGAGTTCTCAGACTGATGATGAATAATTTCAATAGAAGATTAAAGCTTTGAATGATGTGAGATTTAGAGACTTTGTGTATGAAGAAGGAATTTTGAAATTTGGGAAGAGGCTTTGTGTTCTCGATATACCTGATCTAAAAAGGGAATTGCTGGATGATCCTCATAGTTTCAACTTTTCTACACACCCTGGGAGCACCAAAATGTATAGAGATTTGAAGGAACATTTTTGGTGGGACAACATGAAGAGGGAGATTGCAAATTTTGTGTCAATATGTATGGTTTGTCAACAAGTGAAAGGTGGAAGGCAACAGCCTGGAGGGGTCATGAACCCTCTTCCCATACTGGAGTGGAAATGGGACAATATTATGATGGAATTTTTCATGGGGTACCAAAGACTCCTAGAAGGAACGATGAAATATGGGTCATTATTGATCATCTTACCAAGTCAGCACATTTTCTTGCTATAAGGGAAGATTTACCACTTGAACGACTATCAAGACTATATATTAATGAAGTTGTGAGACTTCATGGAGTCCCTCTATCGATTTTTTATGATCTTGATCCCCAGTTTACTTCTTGATTCATGAAAAGTCATCAGAAATCCTTCGATACTGAACTTCATTTGAGCACTGCCTACCACCCTCAAATAGATGGACAATCAGAATGAACAATTCAAACCATAGATGACATGTTGAGATCCTGCTCACTTGACTTTCAGGGTATGTGGGATCAATATTTACCTCTGGAAGAATTTTCCTATAACAATAGCTTCCATTCAAGTATTCATATTGAATCATATGAAGCGTTATACAGAAAGAGATGTCGCAGACCAACCTGTTGGGATGACGTTGGTGAACGAAAACATGTAGGCCCACAACTGGTGGAGGAAACGATGGAAAAGGTTAAGGTAATCCAAAACCATATCAAAGCGGCTCAAAGTAGGCAGAAGAGCTATGCTGATAATCGAAGGAAGGATATGGAATTTCAAGTCAGTTATCATATTTTCCTGAAGGTATCTCTATGGAAGGGAGTCATACGTTTTGGTTTGAAAGGTAAATTGAGTCCCAGGTACATCAGACCTTTCGAAATTCAAGAACGAATTGGGGTTGTAGCTTACCGATGGGCAATGCCGCCAAATCTCCAAAGTTCACGATGTGTTCCATGTATCTCTGTTGAGGAAATACATGCCTGACCCAACGTATGTACTCACCTATGAGGAATTAGAACTGGAACCCGATCTGTCTTATTGAGAAGAGCTCGTCATGATTCTTGATACGAGTTAACAAGTACTGAGAAACTAGACGACTCGTCTAGTAAAAGTCTTGTGGAGAAACCATAAGATGGAAGAGGAAACGTGGGAACCCGATGAACATTTGATGAAAAAACCACCCGAGTTTTTTCATGCGGTATTATTCTAGAAATTTTTAGGATGAAATTATATGAAGGAGGGGTGAATGTAACACCCCAAGATTCTACAGTACGCTTCCCTCTGAATAATGCAATAGCGTGTGTTGTACGCAACATCGAGTTCTAACACACCACATCTAATCAAACTAGCCGTTATGAATAGTAATACCCACTTTTTGAAATTTATAAAATTTATTTTTCAAAATGGACTTCATTTTTGGATTCGGAATATCAAGATTAGCCTAGGGTGAATTTTTGGTATTTTTCTGAAAAACTTCATTTTTTGATGAATAGTGAAACCACTAAGTGGTAGTTAAAAAATTGAATTTTTCATAAAACATAATTTTACCGATTCTGTGAGTGGAATTTTGAAAATATGAGAGACATGGTTAATATCAAGGACTAAATTTTGGTTCATTGAGATGAAAATAATTTTTACTGAATAGTAACTTTTTACTTTTATTTACCACGTTTAAAAGTAAATATGGTAATTAAGGGTAAAAATGATATTAATATTACACTAAAACATGTCCTAATTATATTAGATATGATTAATTCGACCAAAAAAAACCTTAGGAATAATATATTATCATTTAGGTCCACTTGGATTCGATTATGACATTTGTTATTATTTATTTCAAAGAAGAGGAAAAATAGTTAAAATCAAAGTTTATTTACTAAATCATTTTTAATATATGGTTATACATAAGATAAATTTGATTTTAAATATTCATTAGAAATCTAAAAAGATTTCCAACATAATGGTATTTTATTTATAATTTTTAGACATTATATAATTTAATTTATTTAAGACCAAATGATGATGCAGTAATTACCATAATAGTGAAAAATTAAAATAATTCATATTATAAATACCCAAATAAATATAATTTGAAACTTTTTATGAATTAAAGTAATTTTTTAGGTTAATATGACATGTTCTTAATGATTTAATTAATGTTTTTAAATGTGATCATTCTGTTATGATTTTTACAAAAATAAATTTTCTAAATAGGGTCAAAATTGACATAAAAGAGTTTTTAAAACAAATATTATATTATTAATTGATATTCAATTCCTAAAAATCTAAAGTTCGGCCAAAAGACTTATACTATGATAGTTTTATCATTAATAGACCACTTGGGGGTCTCTTTGAGGTATATAGTATGATTATTAACTATATAATATAAAAATACAAAGTGACATGGTATGTGTCAAACTAATTAACTGAGAGTTAAAACTAAAAGATAAGGTTAATATAATGACCCAAACCTGCCTAAATTGTATTGGCTGAGTGGTTTTCTACCCATCCCCAACTTATCCTTTAAATAATCCACTTTGGAGCCATTAGAAACCGAATATGAATTTATTATAAAATAATAATTCTAGCTTTTCCAAATGTGCCCCTCACCCCTCTTATAAAAGGGAACTCTCCATTCTCATTAATTCACACCTTCAAATCCATTTGGCTCGGATAAAATCTGCCAAAATACTCTCTCAACTTCCCTCAATTTATCCTAGTGGCATTCCTTTAGTCAGAAAGCCAACCTAAGGAGCCCTTTTGATCAAATCAAAAGGAAGAACCCGAAGAAGAGGTAATGATTTCACCACCCTTTTTCATGTTCCTTTCTTCTTACACTTTTTCTTTCTTTGTTATTACCATTATAAAATAATAACCCCAGTATCTTATATATACTGTGATTTTATTATAAATATGGTACAATCATATTCACAATTCTATCCATCCTTTGAATAACATGTAACCATACGTGCGTACATACGACTTACCGTCTCCCCGTCGTGGTGTAATTATTATTCAATAAATTATTATTTGTATGGGAATAATAATGATATGTCATTCATGTAAATAATAAATATAACATGACAATGATTCTTTATATATGATATACCATCCAATTATATATTATTTTAATATCAAAAGAATGATATTGTCACTCGTGCGTACGTACGGACTACCGTCTCCACGAACGCGATGAGATTCATTCTCTATTGTATCCATTCAAGTCTAATTCTGATTTGATGATTAATAATAGTATCTAAGGACTTGATATCATTCTGTATATGATTAATATAAAACCTATCTATGACAAACACAACTTACATAACAAAACATTTATATGAAAATGAGTAGGTTAACACCCAAAACAACGATAATACTAAGATATTATTAACAAATCAATGTTAAAATATCACATATGATATCATATTAATGTATATGATTCTTGAATAATTTAATAACAATTAAATCACCATTATACAGGAGGTTAACCTACCCTCAACCAAGGAAAAGTACAGGGTAAAGGTTATTTCACAATCTCTTCATTATCTGAGGTTGTTTATACGTGATTATCTACTGGGACCTCTTTATCATCCATGTCCATGTTTCTTAAAAATGTATTTCAAATTTTTTTTACTATTTACAAGAATATGGGTTATAGTCATTTTTACCCTAGTTTGACTTGTTATAAGAGGTTTATAAAGGAACATTTCTGTCATTCTCCAAACAAGGTGGTTTTTAACCTTTTCGACAGAATTAAGGTATGAATGTTTTTTAACTTATACGGTGGTTGCGGATATTTTCCGCCGTCATAAAATCATAAATTATTTCCTTTCAACCTTATAAGAATAATTTCAAAGAATTTTTTTTTATTTTATATATGACTCTTAAAATATTTTAAAATATTAAGAGATATTTCTCTAAAAAGTGTTTTGATTTCATCTATATCAACATCCTTTGATAGATTTTACACATATTTGAAGTTGATTTATTATGATACAAAACATCTATATTGTATTGAAGGTTTTGTGATATGTTTGACTGTGGATGTGTTATTTTTATACCATTAAAGGTTTATGAATGAATTATTTACATTTTGTATGCTAGTTTTAATACAAATGTTTATGTTATGTTTAAACATGTTCATATAAGGAATGTATTGGACTTAATATGTGATGGGTGGAGCATGCTATAGCTCCTCGATGCATCGGTAGGTCTCATGAGACAAACTAGTGTCTTGTCACAAGGCCTTGGAAAAATATTATTTGTAGTCCTGGCACGAGGCCTTGGATATGTGGTTATGATAGTCTGGCATTATGCATTCCATCATTATGAAAGTGGTTATTGATATTGCATGTGATTATTCGATTAGTAGAATATCCATGTGAATAAGTAAATGGAATTATTACATTTTATTTTTTCCATACTATGTTTAAGTTCATGTTTAAAAGGCTTTTGTTTTAGATATACATTGCCTTAAATGTCTATTCTTATTTATGAAAGTTTCTTCCATATTGTTACCCTTACTGGGCATTTGAGCTCACACCTTTTGTATGATTTCTTTTTCCCAGGATGTGAAGCTGAAATTTATGAATGACCTGGAGGGATAGTATGAGGGGATAATATTGTGGACTTTGGAGACTATATTGTTGTAGTTTTAATTTTATGATGTAATGTAAAACATTATGAATATATATAGTGTTTCTAAGGCTACTAAACTAATCGGTCTTTCGATATTTGATCTTTCTTGTGATCATACCAATGTTATGTAATAATGCACCGACTCTAGGTAACTGGGGTCAGGGAATTACAGAAAGAGTCCATATATGGCCAACCAATAGGGTTTTGGATATGTTTTTAGGTCATTTTGGGCCATAAGGTTTTTGGTTTATTTCTTTTTTAATCTTATTTTAACGATAATCGATGTAATTATTGTCAATCACATTATTTATTCTTCATTATAAAAGAATATTTTATCCTTATTAGAAATTAAATATTTTTCTGATTACAAATATGTGATCTATTTTAACAAATTCCATACACAGAAGTAGTTGAAATTAATTTAAAATTAATACCATAGTCAGGTCGATAATGTGGGTTTTCTAAGTAAAAATGATGAAATGCTTACTATGTGTTTATATCCAATTTCAATGTGAAATTCATTCCAATTACACAAATTGGATTTATTGATAATAATATTATATAAAAAAACATTAAAACCAATTTAAAATATAATTTTTCCTAATTATTAAATTATATCAAAAATTAATTTTGAAATAAAATCTGGTATTTTTCAATATTCATCCAAAATTGATTTTTCTCAGTTACATAAAAAATAACCTTAATCTAATTATTAATTACAAAAATCAAAAATGATTTTTAACTTTAAAATTTAACTTTTTTCTAAATTAAATTTTATTCCTTTTCAAAGAAGGCAATTAAAATAAGTTCATTCTAGAAAATAATATTTGTAAACACATATATAACTTAACAAAAATAATATCTTTTATTATCAATATATTTTAATTGTATAAAGGAGTGGTAAAAAATATTTTCAAATTCAGTTATTACAATTCATATTTCTATGTTTCTTGGATATTCTAGAACTATCTTATTTAAATAATTATAAAGGAAAAATTATTTTTTATAGAAACATACTTGTTGCGAGTAATGTACATTAGGTCAGTTTTATAGGTAACATAAGCTGAGTCTATGTTCCATATACTGTACATCGAGATAGTGTAGTGTTAATGGAATTTTTTCCACAGTGCATTATAAGTAATAGATGAAAATAAAATTTATTTAAAAAAGGTCCATAAAAACATAGTGGGTTACATTTATGAAATATTGATATGTTAATAATTATTAATCAGGAAATATAACCACTTTTTAAAATGAATTCAAATTGAAAATTATTGGAAAAGTGAAAATTTTCTCAACTTAATGTTCATAATATTAAAATAGTAATTATTCTAATATTTGATAGGAAATTGGTATAGTTTATTTTTGAATATGGTGTAATTAAATCAATAAGGTGGATATTTTTTTCACCTACATAAGAGAAAAACCAAAAAATTATTAGATAATACTCATAGAGATAATTTCTCAATAGACCCTTTTATCACCATGATGTATCAGGATCTCATTGAATATTTTTATGGGTTAATATGCTTCATAATATTAATTACTTTTTATCAATATTATTTCTTTCTCAATTATGGAATGTAATGAGACATTATCCTACAAGATTCATGGAACCACTACCAATTAATATACAGATATGTGATGTGAATAATATTGACAATGACACACTATTACCAAGAACCCCTTCTATAATATATCAAATTTGGGTTATTATAGATATCCATACCAAATAATGGAATTTCCACAGTATAATAGTATATTTACCTCAAGAAAACCTCAAAATTCTCTAAATCACCGAATTTCAATGACTTTAGGGTCAACATATATTAAATATATCCAATTGTTATCAATTATTTACATCAAAATTAATGAAATAATTTCTAAGTTCATCTGATATCGAGAATCATTTGAGAACTTCCAATATTCCTCAAAGAAATAGAAAGTCTAAAAAACTTTTTTATAAATAGATACCATGTTGAGTGCATACTAATTTAACTACTATGATTTATAATATTGGTAATTAACTTTTTTGGTTTTCTACTATAACAATAAATTCCATTCTAATAATAAATTATAATCATACAATGATCTAGGTTTATGATATATTTTACTCAACCTAGTGGGAATGATGTTGGATAAAATAATGTTTTGGGTCAAGAACTTGTTTAGTTGACAATGATTGAGGTAATTTTTATTAAGACACACATTAAATTATATCAAATTGGGAAAAATAAATTTTTGGTAATCGATGGAATGGTTTTGAATTGAAAGTGGTAGATCATGTATTTGAAAATGTATTATTAGGAAAGGTATTAAAAGGTTTCATAAGAATGAAAACATTATCCATAGTTACATCAATGCTTTTGAAATAATTGAATGAATAATAGAAGTGGCATACCATTTATAAATTACTTTGATACTCTATAAATTCCAATATGTGTTCAATATCTAATTGGTAACAAATATATTAAAAACCCAATACATGTTACCACATATAAAGAAATATAATTGAAACATGTCATCTCATATTATGAAGTTCCCTAAAAAATACTCAAAATTATTGAATATGTGTTACATATTTGAAAAAATCAGTGGGTAAGGGTAATTTGGTGAAATCATAAAGATAGTGATGTGATTTTGGAAAATTAGGATATTATGAAGAAGAATCATATTCAATTCTATTATAATTAATATCCTTATTAATATGAAAGAAAATAAATTTTTATGGAGGGAAAATGTGTCAAACTATATAGAATTATATAATGTGAATATTTTATTTTAAAGAACCAATAGAAAAATACCCTTTTAAATATTTCACGAAAAAAAAAATAATTTTATAGGATGAATATTTATTCTTGAAATACTATTTTGAAATAATCATATAATAATGTTGTAGAATTTTCAAAAAGAAATAACATTTATAAGTGACAATTTATGATTTATCTAATCCATGTTTTATTTATAATAATTTTTTAATATGTGTATAATTAATCAATATCAAATTGAAATGAAAACAAGATAATTTTGAAGTAAATAAATATATATTTTCATAAAACTACTTTTAAATACATAACTATGTTTCATATTAATTAATTAAAATAATGTATAATGATTTATGATGAAAGTGAGATCTATAGTTTATATATATGTGTGTGTAAATTTAAATTATTATAATAATTAATACTATTCATGGAGTAAATGTAAGATTAGATTTTGCATGAAAAAATCATTTACATGAAAAAGAATACATCACGTTTAGCATGGTATTTTTTAAAATTATTTCTTCCATTTATAGAAATTAATTAGTATAAAATAGATACCATATTTTGAATAAGGAAGAAATAATTCTGTAAATATATAGATTTTATTTTTTTGGGATTAATTATAATAACCATGGATTATATATGTCACTTAATTATAGTAAAATCAAGTAATAATGGTTTTTAATAATATGATAAGGCTTGGAAAAATTATCTACAAACCCTCTTATTTCAATTTTAAGTGAATAATTCGACCATAAACATTTAATATTCAAATACATTTCAATTTTTGTCATTTTCGATTGATAATTACCTTAATAATAATTTATATAAATGCAAAATCCATTATTTTACACTATTTTGATTTTATATCATGTATATATTAAAATAATTTTATGATGATATTATAAATGAATTTAATATTTCTAAATTTAAATATTTATATTATTTTTATGATGTTAATTTATTTTTGATTTTTGATTTATTTTTTAATAACCTTAAATTCTTACCAAACAATGCATTATTACTAATGTAAACTATAGAAAATAAAATTTAAATAATTTTAAATTGATTGAAAATAATATGTTATTTATTAATTTTTATGTTACATGAATTTTACTCTTAATAATAAGGTATAATATTTTTTAAAGACATCATATTCCATTTCAATTACTATCTGGATTTCATTAAATATAATGTGTAGAAATAATTTTTTTATTGACTTTTCATGTATTTCTTATTTATTAATAAGATAAAACTAATTTACGAATCAATAATATTGTTAAAGATGATAATGAGAAAGGTATAGTCTTTAAAATTTCATTTATTGACTATATTGAGCCATTTTTTAACTTATATGATATTTTATAACCAACAATTTTTGAAAAATTGTGTACCATGGTTAATAATAGATATGTTTAATTATCAAATTAAACAAAAATATATTTTTTTAATTGCCATATAATTTTATTTTTTTTAAACAATTGAAGGAATTTTTACCATAAAATGAATTTTCTGTTTTATCTTAACCTTATTATCCACATTTGTATGGGAAAAATATTTTATTTATATTTTTTATTTAATTATGATATTGTTCATTCCACCACAATAAGTGGACACCTCCTCTTATGCATTCTTCACAGAACCATGCATAATTTAGCTATACTAAACTCTAAAAAAATATATCCTCAACATCATTTATATTTTAATGATTACCAGGACATCCCAATATACAATCCTTACGGTCCTAAAGTGATTATCAAAAGGGTATTTTGAGGAAAATGGTAATCCTTTTCACTAACTATATTAATGTTTATTTTTTATATGCATACAATAAATCCATTTTACAAATAATAAAATGATAAATAAGGTATCACACATATATATATATATTATTAATATTATATTAAAACATTTTCCATAACATTTTAATCATATGTAAAATTAAAACATCGTACGTTTGTATGTATGACCTATCATCTTCTTGTAGTGATTCAATTCATTTTTCAACACTGCACTTCATTATATTATATTAAGATCAAACTAATACATATATATGTTATTTGTGATATAACTATGATTCAATAAATATAAGATATGTTTTTAATTTTATATTTTCCACAAACTAAAAAAATTAATGGCATCGATTGTGCATATGTGTGGACAATCGCCTCTATTAAGTGATGAGATTCATTTTTCACATTTGACTTTCATAGATAATTATAAATATGTATTAGTACATATTAGTTAATAATTTAATAATTATTTTTCATAATTATAAATATTTTAATTTGGATAGTAATATCACCTTAAAAGAGATGTTATCTCCAATAGTGTATATGACCCACGATAATGTGTTTTTTTAGAATCCTATATTTAAAAAAATACTATGTTATATATAGAAATAATATAATTTTTATATTATAATTTCAATTGGTAGTTATCTCCTAGCCATTTTATCATTGGGAATTAATATTGATAGCAATATTTTGTGTACAAATGTTTATAACATGTTTTTGAATTCATCAAATAAATTTGATAGGCTTAAAAAACTATATATCAAATTTTAAGGATAAATAAATCTATATTTTGATAAATGGTAGTTTAACGGCCTTTTACTAGAGAACCATTTTTAAACTAATTTTTGAATTTTTTTTGAATTTTATATTAAAAAAGAAAAATATTTTCTTTGAAGAGTTATATAAAAATTTGTTTGGGTAATTATTTTTTTTATTTTCAATAATGTTTTTTAGGAATAGTTAATAATATTGAATTTTATATCAAAACTGATTTTAATTGATATATATTCATATATTTACAGTATATTTTTATATTGTATTAATGTATAATTAGATCAACTTTATATCATAAAAAAAATTATGTTCAATAGAATCAATTTTAATTTGAAATTGTATATAATATAATGTAGAATTTCAAAATTACATACTTTTAAACACAACAATGTCATCTCATCGGGTTGATTATATTTCAAATAATTTATTCAACATATATTATTGTAATTTTGGTGAAATTGATTTTATATTTTAAATGATCATAATTTTAAATGTAAAATATGGTAAACATAGTTTTTTCAAAAAAAAATATTAAAGAATGTGGTTATAATCAATTTCAATGATCAACAAAATGTTTTTCTAAACAAGGGAATAACCTTAAAAAAGGGAGAAAATGAAGTGTTAACATGCCTAAAATACATTTATGGGAATATTTGGACCATATTTTCTATTTTATCGACTTCATACTATTATTTTAGAGACATTACATCGTAAAAGATTGGGTGGAATTCCCTTTTCAAAATTTCAAGAGTGCCACTATGACTACAATATAAAATGGCGCTCACAACTCCCACATCCCCACACATCTCAAATCACATTAGAATGACCAATATCTACCAAAATAGATCCTAAAAATATCTCCCATAATCTGAGATGAATTACCATGGTATGAAATCTATCCATGGAATGCCTTTGGAGAAAATGAGAATGAGTTACCTGGTGAAGATGTAACACTATTCCTCAAGAACATTTATTTTATTTTAATTCTCCAGACCATAAAATATTTTTATTACATTTATAAATAATAAAATAAGTATTGTAAATATATTTTAATTTTAAAATGATAATATTTCAACCTTCACTTACACACACATCCACATTATTGGTAAAGAACATAACATTATTTTCCATTGTGAACTACCACCTCACGAAACGACGTTTTCTATTTTACCTTTACACATTTAATAGTTTGGAATTTTGATGGAAATAATGAAAATATATGATATTTATGATATTTATTAATTATTTAATGTTTTTTAAATCTATTATAATGCATTTCTTATACATTCATTTTTGTTTACATATGATGACATTGTTTGTGGAGGTGTTGATCGCCGACTGCTCAAAGCAATGTGATACATTCAAACACTTCATGGAACATATTTAGGATTAGTTTAATTAAATATACGTGAAATAAATAATATATATATTATATTAATGACATAATTACCAATCAAAAAATTTAACACTTTTTTTTCCTTGACAAATTTCCATACACTTAAAAAGTGATAACACCATTCATGGATGTGTCAACTAATGCCTCCTTGAAGTAACATGACTATATTTAAATCAAAAGAATTATATTTATAATTACATAATATTAAATAAAATGGTATATATGATATAATGATCATTATGTGGGGTTAAATTTTTACTTAACTTCTTTCTAAAATGACAATTGAAAAATAAAAATGTTGCTCATACATTTGTATGACCAACCGTCTATGTGTTGTAATATTGGATAATTTTTCAAAACAATATTTAATGATTGGTTTAAAATAGTAATTTATTTATAAATATTATAATTATTTCATGATTAATATTAAATATATTATAATTTCATTACACATTTGACTATATTTTTTCTACCGGACTCATTTTGACACATAAAACTGAATATAGTTAAAAAACACTTTATATAAGCATAATTGTCTAAGTAGTTGTATAAGACGATTTAATAAGTAAAATAATAGAAAAAATAAAAAATATTAAGTTTCATAGAAAATTTATTAATTCAAAAAAGTTATTATTTTGGATTTTAAAAACAAACTAGTGATTTTGGGCCCAATGTTAGTGATTTGGTCTCAATTTCCTTTTGTTGAGCTATTTATTGATTATATGCACCATTATATTTTTATAATGTTTATATAAATCCAATTTGACTTTCTATGCGACATATTATATTTCTCAAGAAATTTATTGTTTTTTATTTTATAATCTATCATGGGGATTATTAATTAATTCTTCAATGTGGTTTGCGACACTTTGAATGTTTAACGTCATACTTTAATAAAAACATTTCCAGGGAAATATTTTTGATATTATTTTAAAGATTTATATATATAGTTATTAAAGGGTTAAAAAGGGAATTTTATGTGTACTATAATATCATTAAAACATTTTTAAGAATGAATATTTTAACATATTTTATATAGAATGTTATGAAAATTGAAAAAAATGCAATGTTCTATTCTGAACATACAAGAAAAAAAAATTCTTTTCCACTACAGTGAGAAATATTTTATTTTTGGATACCATTGAATGATTTTTTGTTTTCCTAAAAGAAAAATAATTTTTTATTTTTTATTGGTATAATTTTATTCATAATATGTTTCTAACATCGATTTTTTATTCTAATACCATAAAATTTTTTCATCATATTGAAAATGAAATTATATGAGAGAAATTTGGGAATGTAAACAAATTTATTTTTTATGAATATGTAAACTGTTTTTGGAAATTTTATGGTTGGTCTATAATAAACCATTAGTGGGTGGTTCTTTGATAAACCAATGATAGGTGGGTCTGTGATATCCCTTCAATCTATTGGGTATAGGATTTAACCTTATAGACATTCCATTTATAAGAGTGACATGTAAAGAAATAGACTATATAGTCATTATATTTATAAGAGTGTTAAGAATAATTATGTTAGAAATTTCCATTACATATTTTCTTGCCTTATTATAGGGTCTAATGGTAGACTTTTGATTGAAAAAAAATTACAAAATAATATTATTATCAATGGAATGTAGTCACTACTTTTCGATGTGAAATTTATGACTTCATGTTAATGTTTTTATATGTTTTTAATGTTCATAAATTTACTAATGGTTTCCTTAATTTTATTTCTCGTACTAATAATTATTTTTATGTCAAATATTGTTTTTCTTTATATAGATATATGGATGAGTAAGGGATTATAATATTTGAGGTTGATAATCAAAATTATATTTCACAAAATAGATCATGTTTTTATTTTTTAAGGATTTATATGTTGAATAAAATTAATACTGATTGGAAGTGTATAATTTATATTTTATAGTGATTTTATGTATGAGTTACCAAATAAATATTTGAAAATATAAATCCAAATTTATACTCAAGGTGAGATAATGTAATATTGATGACCGAATTCAATATTATGTTCTATTTTAAATAAGGGTACTCATTGTTTTTATCAGTGGAATGGTTTATATAATTTTACAGTTTGTGTTAATATTAGTAGCATAACATTAAAATATTTTAAAACATATTATTGTTAAAATGATATAGAATTTAAATATTACCATTTTTCATCATCTAATGTATGTTTTTTAGAGTGTGTTTTCCCAATGTAACAATGAATATTTAGTTGTAAGGTATCTAGAGGAAAATATCCTTCCAAATCAGCATCATGTGATAGTTGAAATCAGAAATAGATGTTTTATGTGGTGATGGATTTGTGGAATCATTCCATAAATAGTGGTGGTAACAATTCATGTGATAATCCAGATCTACCATATAAGAACATTATGAAAGTGCATCATTTTATGTGAAACATCCCCCAAAATTTAGAGAATATTCAAATCACATAACAACTAAATGATAGATTAAATCCCTATAAATGATATTCTATGGTATGGGATGTTATCATCATCAATATTTAAATCTTTCAATATATCATTTTAAGGTGAATCTGATTAGAAGTGGACAATAGAAAATACTATTTGTGAAATTGGTGATATTGATGCCTTTGAATTGGTAGAATTTTAGAATATTTTCACTAAAAAAGATTCTTAAGGACAATCAACATAGGATGGAAAAAATTAGGTAATTAAGATAAACGGATAAATATTTGTTGCATGAATATAAAGAACAATTCAATATATTGTTGGGGTATTCCCCAAATTTTATATGAGATATTTATATTAATATTAATTTTTTATTCTATGGATTGATGCCATGATATAGACAGACATTGGATTCCAGTGAGTTCAAGAGCTATTAGAAAATGTTTCGAATCACTAATAATGTATTAATGCATTTTTTAGATGATAATGTGTCCCATGATAATAAGAAAAAGAATGTCTCCGGTTTTCATGAAATGGTAAAGAAATCATGAAAGAAGTTTTGAGGTAAGCAAACTGAATTACCATTTTGTGAGATTATTGGCAAAACACCTATATAATGTCTTTAAATGATCATTAAGTGCTTATAATGTGCTAAAATTATTCATATGGTTTGTGAATACATGAATGTTATTCAGAAAATCCATTAAATACTCGAGGTAGAATTTTAAGTGGTAGTGAGTTAGACCATCATGCCAAAGTGTGTCAAAAGATGATTAATGGGGGTGGAAACAAGAATGATCAAATGAAAAACTTTTTGTCAAAGTCAATTTCAAATACTATAGTTCATGTTGGGAATTCAAATTATGTGGTGATAGTTTTTTACTAATTTTGCAAAAGCATGCCAATACTCTATTTGGTTCTAGATCAAGGAATTTTTTTCCTTTCGTTGAAGTTTTTGAGAAAATTAGGTATACCGCCTCTACTATGTAATATAGAACTAAATGTAAAATATATCAGTTAAAGTAGTACAACCATGATTTATAATAAGAAATCTATTTTCAATTTTGTTATGCAATTTCCTATAAATCATGTTAAACATACCATAATAGAGATTGTTATCATTTTGTGTATTGACTGATTTTCAGTTTATCAAGATAATATTCCATATAACTCCATGAAAGGTTTATTCGATAATTTATTGCCTTTGATAACATACCATGAAGCTGAAAATTTATTAAATTTGGTAGTGAATTCCAAATATCTTATTTTATTGAAATGAAAGAAATAGTTTCATCAGTGAAATCCATGTAGTGAAGGAATTGATGTGTTTTTTTCTAAATGAATTTCCTGGTGTTGTTCTTCATTAGGAAGATAACTTTTCAATTGATTTTGTGCCCAATTCTAAGACTATTTATAAACCCCATTATATAATAGATCAATTAGAAATTTTTGGATTGAAACCCATTTAAAAAAAATATAGATTATGGTTTCATTCCACCTAGCTCCTCAGTATGGTATTTTCATGTTTCATTGGTGTAAATGATACATGAATCCATGATACTTTTCATTGATTACAGAGCCTTGAATAAGATCACAATTAAAAACATGTTTCCTTTGCCTCAACTCGTTGATTTAATTGATGATCTTCTGGGAGCTCCGTGTTTTTCAATGATTGATCTGTGGTCTGCGTACCATCAGCTGATGAAAAACAAGGATTATAATTCAAATAAAACATTTCAGAAAAGTTATGGTAATAATGAGTTTTCAGTTATTTCTTTTGGTGTATCGATTTCTCCTTCTATATTTATGAATTTTTCAATAGATTTTTACATATTTTTTTGGATTAGTTTGTATTCGTGTTCATATATAATGTTTTGGTATATTCCAAAGACCATGAGGTATATAATAGTCACATAAGGATTGTTTTTGAAAATATTAAAACAAATGAAACTATGTGGATATTTTTGTAGTACTGAATTTTGGTTGAAACAAATTTCATTACATGGACATATAGTTTCACAATATGAAATAACTATTGATGGTTTTAAAATAAAATATGTTGAATGGTTTAAGAGACCTACGAGATTCACTATGATTCATAGCTTTCAAGGAATAGTTGGTTGTTATGGAACAATTTTTTAAAACATTTATTAGTTATCTGTCAAAGTAACTAAGTTAACTCATAAGAGACCTATGATTATTTGGATATATAAGTGTAATTTTTTAGGAACTAAACATATTATTGGTTAATGATAAAATCTTTCCATGCCTTCGAGAAATGGTGAATTAATCATATATAGTGATTCTTCATTAAATGTACATTTTTGTTTCCTAATACATAATGACAAGGTAATTTCATATGCAAAATATGAGCTAAAAACTTTTGATTTAAATTAGAGTACAATTTTTTTGGAATAAGATTTTGTTCGGTTTCATTAAAAATTTTGTGATATAATTTTAGTGGATTAATGAGTAATATATATATATATAATTATATATTGACACATAAATAGATTTAACCGAGAAAATGAATATGGTTTGAACTAATCAAGAATTTTGAATTCCTGATTCATAGTAATCCTATAAAATAAAAGAGAGTTTCTCATTATTTTAGTCAAAAAATTTAGGCTACATTGACCATGTTACATTTGGATAACGTCCATTTGTATTATGATTTTATGTTTTTTATTATATGTTCTGGATTCAGATACATAAAATATTTTATTTTAGGATTTAGTGTAGTCGACATTTTAAGAAAGAATTATAATTTCTCACAAGATGAATCAATCATTAAAATAAAAGGAATAATATGTTACAAATAAATAGTTATATGATATTAATATCAAAAAAACAATGTTTTTTCCAATTTGTCAATAGAGAATGCATTCCGGTAGATTCAAAATTAAGGAAATATTTTTCAACTGATGCTCATAGTTTTTCAGTTTCCATTTATCCAGGATGCAATATGATTTATAGTGACCAATTGAGGAAATTTTTGTGGGATGAAATAAATAAATATATTGATGAATTTATGAAGAATTGTTTGAGTTGTTAATAAGTTAAATAATTGATAAAGATATAGAAGGATATAATTCAAACATTTCTAGTACTAGATTAAAATGGGAGAATATATGAACAGATTTCATGGGGGGTTCAAATAAATTCACAAGATAATAATGTTATTAGGGTTATTGTGGAATGATTAACTAAATATAAAAATTTCATTCCCATTCATGATATAATGGATTTAAATATGATTTCTAGAACGTATATATCTGAAATTATGAGGTTACACGGAGTGCTTCAATCCATTGTATCATAATGTGGTCGTAGGATCACATATAATATTCGTAATGGACTTCTGATGTTTTCGATTACTATATTACATTATAGAACTAATTTTCATACTCAGTCGGAAGGATAGTTTGAGTGGACAATTTAGACATAAGAATATATTCTCTTCTCTTTCTAAATGAATTTCCAGAGAAGTTGGGATCAAAATCATCCATTGGTTGTGTTCTCTTTCAATAATAAGTTTCATTACAGTATATTTGTTTCCATTATTAGAGGAATCATATGGAAATAGGATTCGACCACTGAATTTTTTTCATAATGTAGTAGATTGGATGTTTATGGGATGGGGGTTATTAGTGGAAATAGTAGAGAATGTTTTTGTTGATTCAGAAACACATAAAGAAATGATATGATAGAAAATCCATATGATTGTAGGGGCATCATGAGAATTCATTAGGTAATGTTTTATGGATAATCAAGATGATTGAACGGGAATCATGGGAATCTGAAATTGTAATGGGGAAAAAATATCCCCACTTATTAGATAAGTTAATAAAATTATGAGGATAAAATTTACAAATGGGTTCATGGATGTAAAAACCCGATAAAGATAGAATAATTTATTATTATAATGTTTAATATTTAATAATTGGAAATTAATTTTACCTTAAAATGGTAGTTATATCCAATATCATTCTTGATATGAAATAACGAGTTTCTTCATAATATTATGCTGCACTCATGACTAAGTTATACTAAAAATAATAAAACGTTAATATTATTCTTTTATGTTGTTTTTATTACATATCCATTATATCAGCAGGAATGAACATGGCTTACAATATTATGTTCACACATTTTTATAAAAGGATTTTTGCATTCATAAAAAATTATATAGATTTAAATCGGAATAAATAAAATTTTAAGAATAAAAAGTTTTCTTTTACCCAAGAAGGCAGTTTTATCGGAATTTAATAGTGAACCCATATTGATATTTTTTTACAATTTTATAGTTTATATTTATATAAACGAAATTAATTTTGAAAATAGAAAAAAACAATTACTAAATGTAAATATTTGGTATTTTTCTATTAAGTTTCATTTTTTAAAACAAGTAAATAATTATAAACTTTAGTAGAAAAAATACTTATTTTTAATAATATATATATATATATATTAAAATAATGTTTTATTTTGTTTTATAAAATAATTATACAAATTTTATATAATTTATACCAATTTAAGTAATAGGAATCTATTTTCATTCAAATTGCATATAATAACATAGTAATATGTTTATTTTTTTTAAAAACAGCTTTTCCATCCTGTTTGTATAATTGAATATATATTAATTTATTCCACTTATTTGATTCTATATTTGAAAACTTGTTCCCATATTTTATATCAAAATAATTTATAATGTCTAATAAGGTAATCATATTTTTTTGGCCTAAATTATTTTTTTTATTTATTAAAATTATTTTGATTGATTATAAAAAATATATCTAAAAAATGGACCAACTCATAATCATACAGGACAAAATGACATATATAATTTCCCAAGAGACATTGGAAATAAATATTTATATCATATACACACATTTATGTAATTTGTACCATTATTGGATCCACTTCACAAGGGAAAGACTTTGGTGGAATTCCCTTTTAAAATTTTAGAAGAACTCTACTCTTCTACAACTATAAAATGGCACTCAACCCTCACACTTCCTTAAACATATCAAGAAAAATTGGATTGACCAAAATCTAAAAAATATATCATAAAAATAATTCCAATAATCTTATAATCCTCACATTGGGAATTAAACCCTCTAGAGAATACATTCGGTAAATACCGAAAAATGTAACCTAAATAAGAGTCAACACCATTCCTCATGTTATTTTATTTGATTTTCATTCTCCACAGCAAGAAAAATTATTTCATGATTAAATAATAAAATAAGTCTCCTAATATACTAGAAATTTTTTATTATAATATTAATACACTCACTGATAATAACATCCATCAAATGAGTAACTAACTTATTATTCTTGTGTGTGGTGAACTACTGCCTCACGAAATGATGTTGTTCATTTTTCCTATGCCACCTTTCATTGCTAGTAATTATGATTGAAAAATATTTATATATGATATATATGATATATATAATTTATGTTTTTAATTCTTTTATATAACATTACAATGTACATTCTGGTTTGTCTAAATACAATATCATCATTTGTGGATGTGTGGACTACCACCCACTAAAAGTGATTTGATACGTTCACGCACTACATGGATCATATTAAGGATAGGTTTAATTGAATATATGAAAAATAAATAACACACACACACACACCCAAATATATATATTATTCATGAAATAATCATCAATCTAGAAATATGTCATATCATTTTCTTTGAAACCATTCTACGATCTGAAAATGAGTTAACGTTGTTCTATGATGGTTTAACACCCGTCTCCTCAAAGAGATGTGACTCTATTATCATAATTATATTTTTTTATATAAATCTATATGTTCAAATAATATGGTATCTATGATATAATGATAATTACATAAATAAAAATTATTACATTCCTTCTATCCATAATGATAATCGAAAATATGAGAATGTTTATCACGTGCACATATAGCTTACCCTCTCTCGGATTGTAACATTGGATCATTTTTCATAATAATATTTAATTAATGGTTAGAAAAGTGTAATTTATGTATATATATGATAATTATTCTTGATATGTTCATATAATTACCCTTTTTTCCATAGTTTACATACCCAAGTCGTTTTGACAAATAAACAGAATATGGTCAAAACACCTAACATAAACATAATTATTTATGTTATAGTATTAAAAAATGTAATAATTTAAATAAAATTAAAAATAAAAATTAATTTTTTTAATGTAATTATTTTACTAATATATGGATATTATTTTTTAAGATAATGAAACAGAAGTCATGTGTGGCTGGAGGTAGTGGATTTTGTCTCAACATCCATTCAATGATCCATTTGTTGATTATATGCACCAATATTTTTTTAAAGATGTGAAAACATTACCATTTACAATTTATATCCATATTTTATTATCAATTACCATGATATTTTATGTTTTTTTAAATTTTAATATTTCATACATATTATTATTTAAATATTTAATGTGTGATGGGAAACATGGAATGTTTAAAGACTTAATTTTATAATATTTTCTTCATGGAAATATTATAGAAATTATATTTAATATTTATTTATATTGATATAAAAGGATTATTAAAGTAATTTTATCTTTATTTGTATTTTCATTTTATTATTTTCTACAAGGTATAATTTTACATGCTTTATACAGAACACTTTAAAAAATGAAAAGAAATGTTACATTTTTAACAGACACGGTGAAAATGATTTTTATGCTACCATGGGAAATATTTTATCATTATATTTTATTTAATTATTTCATTTTTTTGTAAATGAAAATCATTATATAATATTTTTTGGGTATTTTGTTTATAAGAAGGGTTTTTTAAAATTGAATTATAATTTCAATATCATGAATTGTTTTCTATAAATTTAAAATGAAATTTTATGAGGGAATTGTTGAGAAATATAATATATTTTGTGTTATGATTATATAAATTTTAATTTTAATTTTAATATTAGGGTTTTTAATTAAATAATGATGGGTGGTTTCGTGATAGACCAACGATTGGTTGGTCTATGATATCCATCAAATAGATTTTGTAAAGAATTCGGTCATATGTATGTTTCATTTTTAAGAGTGACCTATATGGATGTCCAATGTATAGTTATTTCATTTATAACTGTGATAAGAATTATGATATTCAAATATAACTTTTGTAATTTCATATTGAGTTTTATGTTAATCTTGTGATTAAAAAAAATTGTATGAAATCATCTTATTATCAAATGAAAGTATTTACATCTTATCATTGTGAAATGCATTACTTAAAGATAATATATCTTTTACTTTTTTATGTTTATAAATCAACTAGTGGTTTTCTTATTTTTTATATCCATTATGGAGATATTTATTCTCATCCCACCTTTTTTATGATTTTTATAGCACATAAGGATGACTAACTAATTAGAATAATTTATCTTCGTAGTCATTAATATTATTAAAAAAGATAACATGTTTTTTTAAATGTTTTATATTATTAGAAAAAATTGATACCAATCATAAGATTAAACATGATATTTTATGGTTTTGATATGTATGAGTTATGGCTGAATTCTCGAAAACTCTACATCTGTGTAGATCAACAATGTGAGATTATAAAACACTCCTAACCTAACCCAAAATTATATAATGATTTAAGACCATGTAGTTATATATATAATTAATATATAATATTAATAACATTTAGTCTATTAAAATGGATTATTTAGTTTTAATTTTATACATATATATTAAAAATTTATTAAATGTAATGTTGTTTAAAAAACAATATTTTCCTCTATTCATCAAAATACAATATTTTTATATAGACCAAAAAAATATAACATCAATATAATTTTTAAATTATAAATTTAAAATTATGGTGTTTATTAAATTATAATTATAATATTTATATAATTGGTTATTTATTAAAACGTACACAATTTATAGTATAATAGTTTCTGATGATAAATATCATCTTAATCTTCGAGTATTGTTAATCTTATTTCAAATAAATTTTTAAATTATTAAATACCTAAATATTAAAAAAAACATCAATATTATATATTATATTAAATCATTATTTTTTACCAATATAATATATTATGGTAATATATTATACACCTTTGTTAAAATACTAAAAAATATATGAAATTATTTTAATTTATTATTTTTTTATATCATATGAGAATTATATACATTATATAATTTTATTAAAATTTCTCAGTTCAATTAAGTAGGTAGTTTTCTTATTTAAATATTGATTATTACCAGATCAATGGATGATGGTAATAATTAAAACAATAGAAAATGGTTGTTCATTACATTCATCCATCCAATAATTAATTTCCTCCTTGTAATTTTAATTATCGAATCATATGGAAATTTGGATAGGGTATTTTATTAAAAAAACATATAGGATATAACATCTACAATGAAATTTTATTTACTTGTACATGGTATACTAACATAAATATTTTCATTCCAAAAATAGTACTCATTCTTACAATAATGTAAATCGATATGTATATTTCATAATCATATATTATCTAGAAAATAACATTCCAAAGAACTATATGAATCTAAAATAAATTAAACTGTAATGAAATAACTTATTTCTAAAAAATATCTCTATTTGTAACCATCATATTGTATTATCCACTAGTTCATATGGTCACCAATATTTCAACATAGATCATAATCTAAAAAATTATAGTATCTTCTAAAAAATATCTTAAATAAATTATTAATTATATCAATAAAAAATTTAAATACAATCAACACTATAAAACTCATATTTTCAAACTCATTCATGTTTATATTTTCTCAACATAGAAATTATATTTAACATAATATTTATACATACCTAAATTGTTTGTTCTTAAATATTTATACAAAAAATGTATCCTCACCCAAAAATAAATTTTCCTGATAATTGAATCCTTTTAATATATGTTATCAAACAATTAATGTTGAACCACTGATGATAAATCTTTGGATATTTTATATAATACGTATAATATTTAGAATATAGTAATATATAATTGAAAATATTCATGGTGTAGTAAATATATATATATATATATGTATCTTGATTTAATTTCAATGATTATATAAAAAACATACATAAGAAGGACTTGGGTACTCACAGTTTTAATAATAGTAGTAATATATTTGTATCCTCAACCATTTATCAATTCTACCATATTTGGTTATAATGTCTAGTGGCCTATAAATACAAAACATTCTTAGTTTCACTTATGTGACTATGTTTCAAAAAATACTATTATATAATATTGATATAAATTATTTCAAATTGAATGATCATAAGAATTTAAAATCTCAATAATAATATTTCAAATAAAATTAAACCTCCATTTTAACCTTTGATTATTTCAGTTGAACCAAAAAATTCATTAGACAAACATACATTTTCCATGTTAATATTACTATTTAGATGTCTAACATACCAAAAAGATGTATCAAATTCCTTAATAACAGTTTATAATGGAAATATTATAATCCAAATTATATAACACTATAGTGTCCTCGTTGGGTTCCTCCTTTGGGGCCCACTAATCAGTCTCCATATTGATGATTGAGTTAATACTCAACAATCATTTTTCAGGGTTATTATACCTTGATTAATCTTCTCCACAACAAAATCAAATTTATAATATTCAGATAGGGAAAAATTTATATGATATCCAAAAAACATATACATTAATAAAACAGAAATAACATATCATATACAATAAAATATCATTAATGTTATAACTGAGGTTTCATATTCATTATCCCCAAAAAGAACTAGACTACTCCTCAATATAAGAAAATCCTCCAATGATACCAACTAAAATTACCTAATATAATTAAATAAATATATTTAGCCATTTTAAAGACATAACCAATCTATATAAAAATGGTCGCACAAACCAAGAATGAAAATTATTAGTGTCTTTGATGAAAATATATATAAATCTATTATCATTCACTACAAATTAAAATTTATTCATATTACGTCAACTAAACTACACCCACTAAACATCTCAAATATAAAACTAATCTTCTTATTTGTAGTTGTGAAAAACTAGGAAAGGGGTGATCTCATTGTCTATTTAGGTGTAAAAATATGTGATAACATTTGAATATAACTACTGAGATTAATATGATCATATAAGTATGTCGAAATGTCAAATAAGACAATACCAAATAATTAATATATATTATATAATTAAATATATATTCACAAGTAATTTTAAATGAATAGAAATATTTTTGACACATATGATAATAATCATTATCCATTATAGCTTAACATGTGTTTGTGATCATGAATATAATCCTATCATATTTCGGTTATAGGAGAAATTGAATCATTTATATCATATGTTTAGTGTAGTTACTAATACACTCATCATATATAAGGATTTCAATAATGACCTATAGGCCTTTCTGGGCTTGATATATTCCCCCTATAAACTTTGGTTAGTATAAAACCAATTGTTGACCCCATTGGTCTATTATAATCCATATACCCAATTTTTTTTGTAAAAATATTATATGTACCCCTATAATGTGGGAACAATCTTCCCTCCTACCCTTTTCATTGGGTTAAATCTTCCCATGTACCCTTTATATTGATATATATTATTTAATGTACCATTTCTGGATTATGGGATGTAAGCAATAACAATGCATTGAAAGATGATATAGGATCCAAACCATCACTCATCCATACATATGGTACCACTTAATGAATGTTTTCGATTAAAACAACAATGAAACTATGGATAAAAATGATATATTTCTTGATTGTATCACCAAAATATTCCTAAATAATTTCAATGATTTATACCTAAAATTCAACAACCGAAAATGATAAATTCAAAAGAATATTATTTTTGGTAAATGAAAAATATCATCCAATAAAATTATAGCTTTAATGATTTAGAGGATAATATAGTTGAATCCATTTGAGAGTAAGTAAATAATATTTTTATAATTATTGTAAAATATGATGTTACATATCACATTAAAATATAAAATTTTCAGTAATTATCATAAATATTTAAAAACCCATAACCTATAAAGATAATATTAATGAATGAAACCATTTAAATGGAAACAATATTAAAAAATGGCGATGTGAAGCTATTTAAATTTTTTTATTAAAAATAATAAAATGGATTTCTAAAAATGAAATAATGTTTTCAAAAATGTGATGAAAAAAACAAGTGGAAAAAATTTAACATTATTGGAATGAATAACTAATAATAGATATTGAAAATGAAATAATTATTATCAAAAATAAATGTTGACTATTAGAAGAAAAATATTATTTTGATAGGATGAAAGATCATTTCAATATTTTGAAATACCTTCTTTGAAAACCCAAATCTTATGTGTGGCAGTCAAAATTCAAATGTAAAACATGAGAATAAAAGTAAGGATTTTATTTGTATAAATAAATAATTTTTTTCAAAATAATTATTTAAAAATAATTTGATTAATAATGTATAAGAAACTTGAGGAAAACTGTTGTTTAAATGAATTATATTATTTTCATTCAAAAATATCATTTCTTGGATAATGAAAATAATCAAAAATTTAATTTAGAATAAAAATAATAATTTTCCTTATAGATAAAATCATTATTATCTAGTGAAATAAGAAATAGAATAATCAACAACCCATATTATAATGTTGTTATAATAAAAAAATTATAACATAATGAAAGGAAATTTTAGTTAAATAAATTATATATTGATGTCATAACTCATGAATGAAGTGACATTTGGAAAGGAATCATAGGTACCACACCATTATTTTAATATATAACCTATTTTATAGGATGAAAATGTGTTTGGTATCATTCTCAAAAAGTATCACCAGAAATATAAACGCAAGATTAAATTATATGAATTATAAATATTAATGTATTCCTATTAAATCCTAGAATTTTAGTTAGTTTTTTTGAATAATATAGACCACATTATTAAATATTTATGTAAATAAAATAGTGGATACATTTAATACAATTGATATTCATTTATATTACAAAAATTGAGTAAAAATATTACTGTTTAGAATATAATTTCTACTTTTTTATGTGCTATGAATTTATATATGGATAAATTTGTTAATACTGGTGTTAAATTTTAACTAATATTAGTATAATAACATCACAAATAATTATTTTAAATTATATACAATAATAATGACAATATTCAATACCTAAAAATATTGTTCTCAAATAGTAATTATTTTTCATTATTTGTAATAAATTAAAAAAAATTAATTTAAGAATTTTGTAATTATAATTTGATAGTTTTAAAATAATTTATTTATTTAGATAAAATAGTATTATGTTATGATGATTTTTTTTTCAAAAATATTGTCATTTAGTTGAAATGTATGGTTATTTTGATTTTTTTTATCATTATGTAAGAATATCTATGTTGTTTAATTTTTTAATAAATGTATTTATGGAATATTATTATGGATTTTAATATATTAATTAGTATTAAAAATTATTGTGCATTCATTTTTATATCTAAATAAAATTTTACGTTAAAAAATATGATTTCTTCTCATTTCATTGTATCATGTATTTTCCAGATGAGATTAAGTGTGTTTTTTCTATCAAAACATGAAAAATTTTATATCTCATAATTAAAAAATGTATGATAATTTAATATAAAAATATAAAACAAATTTATTATACATATATATAATTCTTAAAAACATGTTCCAAAAAACATTTTCTTTGCATTATGTGGGAAAGTTATATAAATAATTTTCCAAATTTTAAGGAATTATATTTGATCAAAAAAATATATAAATATTTAACTAAAATTGTATATTTTAAAAAAAACTCTTATTACATTTTTTATTAATATTATTAACATTAATGGATGCAAATTAATTTCAATCGTAAATTTATATTTGGGGAAAATAATAAAGTGAGAATAAATTTAATTCAACACTAAATACTATCTTAGAAATGAGTTTTTAATGTTCCTTTCAACAACAAAATGAATTTCGATCCCCTTTTTTCCATTATGAATCCTTTCACTATGAAATAATCATACAATGTTGCTGAAATTGTTAAAATTGATTTCAAATGTTCCCATATGTCATATTATAAACTGGTCATAGTCTATCCACTTAAAGACTCGCTTATTATATGAATTAATCCTTAAAAAATTCAATTGGAAAATTAGATCCCTATAAAATATAAAATAATCCAATCACACCATGTTTGTTTAATCCCATTAATCCCAATAATTATTCATATGAATGATAATTTCATCAATGTTAGTATTTTGGATGAAATACATTCTTATGCATATTAATCTATTTATTTTTTATCAAAATAATATATAATTAAATTGTTATAAATTTTATACTCTATTTTTTTATATTTGTGTGTAAAGAATATATATTAATAGTCATTATATATTATTAAAAGTGGTATCATCATTCATTTGTTCAATAAGACTACAACATCAGTGATATAAAGCTTTTGGTTTATTATCCTTTCGACTCATGTATGTTTACAAGGATATTATTATGAAAAAATATGTTCTAGAATCTGTAAAAATGATTATAAAATTGTAATTTTTCATATATCATCATTTCAACCATTTATTTTGATGTATGATCGTTCATTTGGCATAAGTCTGGACTACAACCACCATGATTGTCAAATTTCCTTTTTCTAATCACCACCCAATAGGGATTTTAATATGAATGGTTTTGATGGAGATATATAATGGATATTTTATTTTTATTTTTTAATTTTATACTGAAATAATATCTCCATATATTGGTATTCATTATATGGTTTTCGCATGCTCTAGTTTTAAATAGTTTTACCACCTATATGAACAATGTATTAATGTTTATTGAATTAACTATTGATGAATATAATATAATGGTAAAATATTATTAATAAAATATATATGATGTTTAAAGGATTCATGAATGGTAATATAAATATATAAAACTAATATTTTTATATCTTATTCACTCATTCAAAAATATCAAAACATGTATGTAACTAATTAAATATAAATGACCGATTAATAAAAATATCATGGTATGAATGTGAAAATAATAAACCATCTTGGAATGTTTTTAAAATTACCTTAAATAATCTAAAAAATATTATCATGAATCCACATAATGATAAGAAATTTTTTCATTAAGATGTTTTAACAAAACAAATTTAAAAATGGTATCAAACCTCATATTGAAAATAAACCATATTCTATTAATATATTTCAAATAGTTTTTTTACAAAATAAGTAAAAATATATTATTCCTATATTATGGTTTTGAGATAATTTATTATTATATTTATGTTATTTATAACTAGTTTTAGTGTATGATCGATTATGCAGAAATACAATGTAAAAGTATTTCATCTAAATTCCTTTCTTTAAGGAATGTCTCAGGCTTTTCATCTAATATTAATTAACTAGTTTATATAATTACTATATTATATATCATATATTTAAATAAAATTTTTAATCATTTTTTATGTTTTATTTAAACCACTCCCATACATGGGGTTTTGATTAAAATGTCACTTTTTTCATATGGGTTTTTTCCATCGCAAAACCAATTATTTGAGATATGTAACAAGTTATGAACATGGTCCCTTTGTACGGTGTTCTATTGATGTGATTTTACATGATTGTTATAGAAATTATTTTTTATATTTTAATGGGATATAAAAACTAAATAATTTTTTATTATTAATGTTCATATTGATTTAGTTGTGTCTTGAAGAATATTTTTTTTGTAATATCACATTTGATCATTGAGTTATGATCAATAAATTAAGATTATTTCATATAATATAAATAAACTATTCAATTTTAATTTATTATCTGAAATTACATCATTTTATCTATTGATATGAGTTCCTACAGTAAATACCCTTCGAAACTTATTTCTCACATATTGGTTTTCAATTATCGGTAGCCATTCAACATCTTTCTCGTGATATCTTATGATCATGTTCTTCAAATAGTGACATAATTGTATATTCATTACACAATATTTTGTGAACAAAAATTTGAACATATTTCTTATACAATAAATTTCAGCTACAATTAATTATGAGAAAATATTTTCAAAAACAAAGTATAAAATTTCCAGTTAATTTCCAAAATTAGTGAAAAATATATTTAAAACAATACCTGGAAATGTGAGGTAAAATAGGTTTACAAGAAGGGTATTTTTTAAAGAATAATATTATTTATATATGAATTTATTTAAGATTATATTTAGGTTATAAATATAACATAAAATAAATTGATATATATTCTATAGGGTTCATTTTAAACGTTCATCATAGGGTTTATTATTAATTAATTAAAAACAAAAAACATTGTGCATTTTAAAACTGTTTTTTTAGAAAAAATAAATATTAATGCCGATAAAAGATATTACAACACAATATGATGATTAAAATATAACTATAAAATAAACATTTAACATGAAACATTTTAAAAAACAATAGGTCTTTTAAATTTTATAATTTATTAAAAATAAATTATAATCTAATGAAAATATGTATCTTTCACTATTCAAAAATAAAATAATAATTTGGAAAAATGTGTTAAATTTTTTCATATAATAAATATTTATATTTTTATAAAATGAATTTTATCAAAGTTACAAATATTAATTATTATTTTTTTCATGAAAAGTAAAAAAATCACTTTTGATGAAAACATATTTTTGATGAATAAAATCACGTTAATAAAAATTGAATACTTTTTTACTAAACATTGTTAGATGATTTATATCGAACATTAAAAAAAACACACACACACACATACATATATTTATTTATATAATTCAAAATGTAGTTATTACTATTTGCAACTTCTAATTCAATGGATATGTAATAATCATTATATATATGATGGATCATTCATGTTCAGTGTTTCCAGTTGAATATGATTTTGAGAATACAAATATAATGGATGCTTTCACCACACAATATTGAAGATATTAAATTTATTGGAAAAGAAATAGATCATAATTTCTTAAGGAGATATATTCACATCTCTCTTTTGTGTTACATTTTATGTTATCGAATATTATTTTATTCATTTCAAATATTACAGTGTTATATCCATCCGCACCATTAATATATTATTTTCTAGAAATCTAAACTGTAAATCCTAAATAGATTGATAGAAAATAGAAAAATATTTTATTATAAATATCGCATCAAAAAAGATTTTACTAAAATACCATCTTAATAAGAGTGAATGGGAAGTACAATTTTCATAAAGAATGAAATGTATCTAGGTGTCCAAAAACCATCATATCGTTGGGAATGCATGACAAGAGTAAATAATTATAGATAATTATTTTGGACATTTATTACATGCCTTTGAATTATCAATGAAATTTTAAGGGACTCAATTCCATAAATATTTAAAGATCAAATAGATCATTAGTTCATCAGAATTGATGGCACTGGGTAATTGTTTGTTATGACCCTTTACCTAGAGTTGAGGATTTCTTTTATAAGGAACATTAAGAGAATATTAAAATATACCTATATAATTATTATAACTTGAACCATTAATTAAATTACAACAAAATATCATGATTTTATCCCAAAAAAAATTATTTGGGATGAATTTTTTAATGCTAAATGTAATAAAATAAACTTGAAACGAATATATAATCCATAAACGTATATTAAGAAATTCCTCCTTCCTTTAGACATTAACCAAAACCAAATTAATTATAACATAGTAAGATAATTTTTTAAATAATCCTTCATACATAAATATCAAAATTTTAATAGTAATATTTAAATATCAAACCAAACAATTCCATATGAAACTGTATTTAAATTCATTGATTATTTATGGACTACGTTTGAAACCATAATAATTAAAGGATTTTTTCATATATTCATCCATTATTCATAAATTGTTACTCATGGAGAAAAAATTAAAATTTTTTAAATAATTATAATACTTACCAATATAAATGTCATACTAGAAAGGACATGGTGTAGACCAGTGGTAAGAGGTACATCCTTGTTTCCCTTTGGTTTTGTATTCATGTCTCCTGGATTTTACAAATTTAATGGGTTTTAACCCATCCTTTTAGTTTTCTTCCTTAAATAGGAATAGATAATGCATCCATAAATAACATATCTCGATGATCCTATATAACAAAATACCCTAACTTAATACATCATCTCCATAAAATATCGTTAATAATATCATAAATTTTACCACATAACACCCTCACATAGTGTATCTAATACATTGAACTAATGATTAAAATAATCATATTGAAATAATATAGAATCCATTAAAATTAACATAACTACACTTGAAGAATCTTAATATCCAATGTTATCTTAAAATTTTCATGGATACCATTTATAACATCCCAGAATCCATATTCGTAGATTCGTTGCTAAAATTGTAAACATTAAATTTCCATCTTTGTTGTTGATAATTATGACCCTAAATTTTCCAATAAATAGTAAAACATAAAATTTAATCATATGATCAAATTCATTATAAATTACCTTCTACGTTAATATTATTAGTGAATTAAGAAAACTCATAGATAAAAAATAATATTTTTGTTCAAAGACAATTTATCTCACTTAACCCCTCATTTCATATTTTCACATTAAGAAATCATCATCATCCTTATGAAATATTTTCAAACATAATTCCATAATCCTAATTTTATATAACCTGGGTAAAATGAAATATCGTAAGGGATATGTCAAATGATCAGTAAAGAAAAACATAATCCTTAATAAATGAATGTCATTAGCAGGGATAATAAGGGAATAAGGGTGGGATGGAATAAACAATATGTATATGTATAAATAAATTATATTCAAGCCCATAAATACATGTATCATTATGCATCAAAAATATCTATAAATATATTTTTTAAAATATTTCTAACAATAAATAATCATGATTCATGAAAAAATTAATAATTATATAAACATTGTATATATTCTTCCTTCTTAACTTTCAATAAATTATAAAGTCATATCATCAATCTTTCATATGTGTGGATTACCAACTCGCTAAATTGATGTGATTAAATTTTCATGAACATGTGACATGGATAAAATGTATAAGTGAATTTAAGGAAATAATAATATATTTATTATATAGTAATAATCATTATATTATTTTAAAATGTTATTTATTTCCAAATCACATTCTCTTTGAAAAATGAAAATGTTACTCATGTGTATGTACAAACTACCATCTCAATAATGTCCATGAAATAATTTTTTCAAATCCATATTTAACTGTTGTTTTTTAATGTATAAATATATCAATTTATAAAAACTATTTCATGATTATTACTCTATATGTGATATAATAATGACCTATTTTAATATATTGACTGTACCAAAGTGCATCTTGATAGATAAAATGAATATAATAAAAACATTATAAATGAACTTAATGGATTATGTATTTTAATTTCACATGGTAATAAATGAAATAAAATTAAATATGGAAATACAAAATTTAATTAATTATAAAATATTTTCAAAAACTATTATTATACAAAAATATAATCATTATACATGGGGAATCACATTAAATGTATTTTAAAAATAAATATTTTTAGATAATTTTTATATATTTATTGATGAAAATGAAGAAATGTGGTGTTCTATTTTATTCTATATGGAATCAAATAATATTCCTACTCCTACATAGATTATTTTATATATGGATTCCATTTTAAAAAAAATGGTTTTCTTTAAATTAATACCTTCCTGAAATGTTTTTGTAATCTTTCTAAATGGTTTTTAATTGATTGGATATATCTTTGTAAGTATATGTTTTTTATTGGTGAAAAAATATATATTTAAGAGGATGATAATGGAAATAAAATATTATTTGTACTATTATTATGTTATATTTATTATAAACTATTAACGATGATCAGTAAGCCTGATATAGTTCATGTGGATGGTGGGCCTGATATAGCTCCTACTCAATGGTGAGCCTTGTATAGCTTGTGATGATTGGTGATACTAATATTCATCCCCAATGTATTTGGAAAAAATATAGAGTTCACTGAATTTGTTTTTCATTAGTCTTTATTGAAATTTTACTAGAATTAAAATTTGTTATTAACATTTATTGTAAGACTTATATGAATATGATGTCCCATGTTACATATTTTTTTCTAGGATTGTGATGGGGTTTCTGTAACCTCCCAGGTAAATAAATAATAAGACATATGTCATATTTATTAATATTTGTGAATTAAATATTAATTTTTATTTAATGGGGATTCTATGTTTGATAGCATACCCGATATGTAACACCTGATTTCTTTGGAATCTTACGTTGTTCCCTAACAATATAATATTTTTATTTTAAATGGTAGTTAACTCCTATTCATCGTATTGTCAGGAATGAACAAAACTAACTAAAATAGGATTATACATGTTTGTTAAATGTATTTCCATTTGTCCAATAAAAGTTAGAGGCTTAAAATGTGAATGAATCTAATTTTAAGCATAATTTACAATAAAAGGCTGATTTAATGCCTTTTAATGGAGAACCCTTTTTAAATATAGTTTTTTCACTTTACGACATTCTAATTGACCAAATAAAATCTATCTTTACAATTGTGTCATCAAATTTAACTTTAGGGAATTTTTTGGTATTTTTCTGATAAAGTTCAATTTTTAATGAATAATGAAAAATATTGTATTTTAATTCAAAAGTACCTTTTAATCTAATTTATTTATATGGTTAGATTATATTTTTAATTTGGATTAAAGTAAAATTAAAAAATATTTTTACAATTTAATTCAATGTTGGTCATTGGAAGTAATTTCACTTTGAAATTGGATATAAACAAGTATCAATCTTTTGATAGTTATTGATTCTAAGAAACACGCTATTTGTTTTAACAACAGGACTTAATTTTAAAATTAATAAATGTCACTTATATGTTTTTAATTTGGAAAAATAGAAATCAATTTTTAATTTGGAATATCAATTATATATTAGGCTGAATTTTTTGTTATTTTTCTGAAAAACATCAATTTTTAATGAATTGTGAAACCACTTAGTATAGTAAAAAAAACTGACTTTTTCATTAAAATGGAATTTTACCACTACTCTGAAATGAATTTAAAAAATCAGACATACATGGTTGTTATTATGAAGTAAAATGTGGTTAATGACATGAAAATAATTTTTTGTGATTTGTAACTTATGACTTTTATTTACCACGGTTAAAGGTAAATAGTGTAATTTAAGGTTAAAAGAATATTATAATAATTCAAAATTACCTTAACACATGTCCAAATCTTATTGGATGAGTCATGGACGACTATGGGCATCTTTAAGTCGATTTTGGGACCACTTTGATCCACCTGGGAGTGATAATGACAATTTAGATCAATTAATTTAAAGTAAAGGCAAAATAGACATAAACAAAAATATTTTAGTAATTAATTTTTATATGGTGTTATATAAGTCCTATTTTAGACTATAAGTATTGTTTGGAAATATAATTATATTTCCAATATAATGGTATTTTTTTATAATTTTTAGACATCAAATAAATTAAATCATTTATGACACAATAATGATGCATTATTTACCTCATTAATAAATGATTTAAATAAATAAGATTATAACGATTAAACTATTATACAAAACATGTCAAATTCTGATTGGATACTTTTATTTCGACCTTGAATCATCTTAACATATAATATAATGATTTATTTACCATTATAATCCAAATATAATTATATAATAAAACAATGTTTTCACACTTTCCTAAAGAGCCCCTCCTCTCCCTTATAAAAGGAGACCACTTATAACCCATTATTCACACCTATCAAGCCATTTTTCTCATTCAACCGTCTCTCAATTAATCTCCCTAAATCCCTCTCCTCCTCCTAGAAGCCTTAACGTAGGCATAAGTCATTTCAATAAGTCCTTTGGATCGTATCAAAGAGATTTACCCAAATTAAAGGTAACTGTTTGTCTTAAATTGTTTTCTTTTATTTTACTTATCCAACCCATAAAATCTATTTATTTCCTTTGTTTTGTAACAACACCAGTATACTAAATATACTAGGAGGTTTTTATGATATTTATTTGAACTACACTTATACACATTTCCATATAATGGATGAAGAACATATGTTTTTGTGGATGGAAAACTAAGGCCTCATGAAATGATGATTGTTCAATTACATCTTACTGTCTCTCATGGTGGCCATTATGATGGCACTATATTTATATATGATATATATTATTTTTATTATTTTCTTATTCTTCTGTAATTCCCATTTATATCATGCGTTTATGGTTTTTATAGTGGGTAAATATGATAATCTCATTTGAGGAAGTGCGGACTACCACCCCCTCAAAGTGATTTGATTCGTTAATGCCTTATGTGGGATATGATATTATATAGGAATTATAATATTCCTATGTTTTATTATGTTTTATTTTCATTAAAATAATAAATATAAATTAAAGTATCATTCATGCGTACGTACGACTTGCCGTCTCCATGAACGGAGCATTCCATTTCTTACCTCTAAATGTTAAGTACTGTTATAAAAACCTGTATATTCTAAATATATATGATATATATGATATCCAAATCATGAATATCATTATGTATATAATTAACTATTGACCACATGGACAACTTGTAAATATAAGGTGTCCATTGTGGCTCAAGTACCAAATATCGATAAAATGATCGTTATTAACATAAATGAATACATAATGTTTATAACATGGTTATAGGTGATATAAAAGGAATAAAAACTTGAAAAAGTGTCTTGAGCAAGTAGAAATTAAGTTTAGTTTATTATTCAGTATATTAAAGAATGATTGAGTCATGTCGGACACGAGGTAAGGGACTTTGTCTCAATCTCCATTCATTGAGGCATTTTTAGTTTTATACACGACTTTATTTTTAACAGTGTATAAACACCTTTGACTTTTCATTTTATTCAAACGGAATATTTTTATATAAATGGTTTTACTAAATGACAAAAAGGAATGTTTTTTTATCATATGCGGTGACAACGACCTTTCTGTCCCCGCGAGTATTACTTGATCTTTGGTTTCTTAACAAGTCAGAATGTTTTTTTTTTAAAAAAAAGAAAAAAATAAATAAATAACATATATTCTTCTTAAGTATTTTGGTATTGAAAATTATTTTGAGAATGGAGTTATTATTTTAATATATTGAAATGATATTTTCAGTTTAAATGTGGTAATTTTATCTTTCCTTTAGGCTTATGTTATGTGTTATTATCATGTTATGGTTCTTGGTAATTATTTACATATACTGGTGGTTCTGTGATAAACCTAGGGCGGGTGAGCCTGAGATAGCTCAATAATTCATTGGGTAACTTGAAGGCGGTAAACGTGAATGTTTTTCCTAAGATATTTAGGTAATATACTATTCTGGGTATTCCAAAGTAACTACCTATGTAGCTTTGATAGCAACTATGTAAGTATGGTATGGATGCCGCAAGTTACCTTTATGATTTATGATTTCTATGTGTCTTTCATAAATCATATGATTTCATGAGGTAATTAAAAGAGTTCATTTTTTGATTGTATTTATAAACAATTGTTTTCATTCTTTGTTTTATTACCCTTACTGAACCTTTTATACGCATCCCATGTTTTGAAATGTTTTCAGAGGATTTAAAGATGAATAGGGTCAAGGATTGGATCAAGGAAAAGTCATGCTGTCTAAAACATGGAACTAGACATGACTCTTTATTTAAGAGTTTTTATTTTATGAAAAAAATAGAATCTGTGTAAAAAAATCTACCTTGTTATCTTTTGAGATGTAATAGTTATGTCTAATTCTCTAAAACTCTAAACCTGAAAAGATCCTCAATGTGAATTATTCATTTAATTCAATATTATGTAATGTTTAAGACTAGGTCCTTATTGATGGTATCATATGTCGATTTAGATAAATTTAAGAGTTAGGGTATTGTTATATTAATATCCTTAAAGTAATTTATGTTAATATCATATAGAATTTATAGATTACCATGTTGCTTTGCCTAAGATATTTCTAGGTTCAAAATGGGTTTCCACATAGGAAACATGGCGGATATGTTGGGAGGACATCAGGAGGAAGACTACCTACCAAATCAGCATCCTGAGATGGTCAGAGTCGGAACTGAATAGTTTGTTGCAGGGATTGCACAGTTGACCTAGGCGATAAAAGATGGTGTTATCCATGTATGAGATCAGCCAGATCAACCACATAGGAACATGTCAGTAGTGGAGCTTTTCATGAGACAACATACCCCATCATTCAGAGGATCATCTGACCCTATGCTAGCTGAAGGGTAGATTAAATAACTAGAGATGATTTTTGATGTCATGGGTTGTTCAGAACATCAAAAGATTAGTCTTGTAGTTTACTGTTTTGAAGGTGAAGCTGATCAGTGGTGGTTGATGGTGAAAAATATCATGGATAGTGAGGAGATTGATGCTCTTGATTGGGATGAATTCAAAGGTATGTTTCTTGAGAAATATTTTCCTAAGGTGGTTCGTATTAGGATGGAAAAAAAATTCCTGGAATTGAGGTAGTAGGATGACCCAGTTGCTACTTATGAAGAAAAATTTACTGGACTGGCAAGGTATGCTCCAAATTTCCTACGAGATCTTGTCAGTAAAATCAAACATTTTTACTCAAGATTAATGAAAATGTATCGAAGGGCATTATCTTCTCGTGAGTTAAAAAGTTATGAAAAACATGTTCGTTGTGCGGAGAAGGTGGAAATGGAGTTTGCTAATGATCATGTATTCTTTGAAAAATAACAAAATAAGAGGTCAAGGTGGCATGCGAAAGGGAAGAACTATTCAAAAAAATCTGATGGTAAGAAACATAAGTTTACCGTTGGTAAAAATTGTTGTAAAAATAATGCTGGGGAATGGCTTTTGAATTCAAGTAAGTGCTACCGATGTGGTAAAATGGGATATAAGGCTCATAATTTCACTGAAAAAGAGCAATGTATGGTAGGACGAAATCTGATTTACATTCAGTAAAATGGTTTAAGTGTAATGAAATGGGTCATTAGGCAAATGTGTGTCCAACAAATAACTCAACAGAAGGAAAGCTACCAGGATACAAGCCAAAAGGGGTGGTGAAATCCTTTGCAACTACTTCAGCAGATGTCAGGCAATCAAATGAAGTAGTATCTGGTACACTGTTTGTTTGTTCAGATTATGCCAATGTGTTGTTTGATTTAGGGCCTACACATTCGTTCATTTCTGAGAAGTTTCTTAGTAAATTGGGAATTCCATCTCATGATATGAATACTGAACTTATGGTAAAAACACCTGAAGGAAATTTTGAGACAAAAAGTAAACATAAGAACATTCCTGTCCTTGTGTGCGGAAAGAATCTACCTAAAAACCTTATTGTTTTTCCTCTAGTAGTGTTTGATGTTATATTGGGCATGGATTGGATTTCAATTTATCATGTTAAGATTGACTGCAGAGCTAAAGAGGAATCTTTTCAGAATGATTTTTAGTTTGTATACAAAAATTAACCCTTGCTATTGATATCATATCAGGAAGTAGAGAAACTAGTAGAAGATGGAAATGAATGTTACCTAACACATATTGTTGAACACAAATGAACTTTTCAGATTAATGATGTGCTAGTGTTAAATTACTACCTTGATGTTTTTTCTGATGACTTTCCTAGTATTATAACTGATCGGGAAGTTGAATTTATTGTTGACTTAGTTCCTGATGATAAGCCAGTTTCAAAACCCCCTTATCTAATGGCACAAATTAAACTTTTAGAGTTAATGAAGCAACTACAAGAGTTATTAGATAATGTTTTCATTCAACCCAACACATCACCATGGGATTTTATTGTCTTGTTTGTTAAATATAATTATCTTTCAATGAGACTTTGAATTGATTATAGAGAATTGAATAGCATCACTATTAATAATAAGTATCCTTTTCCTTATATCGATGATTTGTTTGATCAGCTCCAGGGAGCTCAGTTTGTTTTGAATATTGACTTGAGATCGGGTTACCATCAGTTGAAAGTAATGGAAGAAGATGTTCTGAAGACCTCCTTTCATACTAGATATGGACATTATGAATTTGTAGTTATTCCTTTTGGGTTAACCAATGCACTAGTTGAATTCATTGA
Organism: Viscum album; assembly: GCA_963277665.1. Taxonomy (NCBI): domain Eukaryota; kingdom Viridiplantae; phylum Streptophyta; class Magnoliopsida; order Santalales; family Viscaceae; genus Viscum; species Viscum album. The sequence continues at coordinate 20,207 of CAUJRU010001047.1, read as the reverse complement.
TCTTATGAATAGAATTTTTCGTTAGTTCTTGGATAAGTTTGTGGTTGTGTTCATTGATGATATTTTGGATTATTTCAAATGTAAGGAGGAACATAATTTCATTTAAGGGTAGACTTGGAAACCTTTAAAGAAATGAAACATTATGGGAAATTCAGCAAGTGTGAGTTTTGATTAGAACAAATTTCATTCGTTGGGCACATAGTCTCAACAAATGGCATAACTGTTGATCCTGCTAAAACAAAAGTTGTTGAAGAATGGCCAAGACCAACAAATATAACCGTGATTCATAGTTTTCTGGGTATGGCCGGTTATTACTGAATATTTGTAGAAAATTTTTCACGGTTATCAAGTCCAATGACTACGTTAACTCAAAAAGGTGTTAAGTTCATATGAACAAAAGAATGTGATGATTGTTTTCAGGAATTGAAAAAACGATTGGTGAATGCTCTAGTTTTGGTGCTGCCTTGCAGAAATGGTGAGTTTTGTTATCTACAATGATGCATCTTTGAAAGGACTTGGTTGTGTCCTAATGAAAAATTATCAGGTAATTGCTTAGGCTTCACGTCAGTTGAAACCACATGAGTTAAATTACCCTACACATGATTTGGAATTAGCTGTAGTTGTTTTTGATTTAAAAATTTGGAGGCATCATTTGTATGGAGTGAAGTGTGAAATATATATTAATCACAAAAGTTTGAAGTATACATTCACTCAGAAATAATTGAACAAGAGACATAGGAGATGGTTGGAATTAATCAAGAATTATGATTGCACGATCCATTACAATCTGGGAAAAGAAAATAAAGTGGCTGATGCTTTGAGTCGAAAAAATAATGTCTCATTACCCATGTTATGTTTGGAATGATATCCTTTGGTTTTTGATTTGTTTAACTTTGGAATAGAAGTTTTTGTTGTAGGAAATTCATCTGTTTTATTTCAGGTTTCAGTGAAATCATCTCTATTAGACAGAATTATGAAAGTGCATAAAGAAGAAAGTGAGTTGCAGAAAAAGGTTTTGTTGGTTCAGAAGGGCATGCTGCTTGATTTTAACGTTCATAATGATTGTGGTTTGAGATTTGGAAAAAGATTATGTGTGCATTTTGATTCATAGTTGAAGAAAGAGTTGTTATGTGAAGCTCATAGTTCTCCGTTTTCAGTACATCCATGCAGTACTAAGATGTACAGAGATATTCAGGATTATTACTAGTGGTATGGAATGAAAATAGATATTGCTGATTTTACTCTGATGTGTTTGTATTGTCAGTTGGTTAAAGCTGAGCGACAGTTATCAAAAGGGATGCTTCAGCCACTACCGGTTCCAGAGTGGAAATGAGAAAATATATCTATGGACTTCATTGTGGGATTACCAAAGACATCATGAGGTAATAATGCAATATGGATTATAGTTGATCAATTGACTAAATCTGCTCATTTCCTTCCTATTAGAGATACTTTTTCTCTAGATTAAATTTTTCAGTTGTATGTTAAATAGATAGTCAGTTTTCATGGAGTTTCACAGTCCATTGTATCTGATCGTGATCCCAAGTTCACTTATATCTTTTGGAAAGTCCTTTATAAGTCTTTGGGTACCGAATTAAACATTAGTACAACATTTCATCCTCAATCAGATGGGCAGTCGGAATGAAAAATTCAGACCATGTAGGATATTCTACGTGCTTGCTCGATGGATTATCAGAGAAGTTGGCACCAACACCTTTCTTTGAATGATTTTTAATATAATAATAGTTTTTATTCTAGTATACAGATGGATCCATTTGAGGAATTACATGGAAAGGCTTTTCAAACTTCAGCTTTTTGGGATAAAGTAGGTGAAAGGAAATTGATGGGACCAGAATTGGCTGATGAGATGGCAGAGAAATTTCATTTGATTTAGAAGCACATGAGAACAGCTCAGAGCAGATAGAACAGTTATGCAGATTACTAGAGGAAGGATCTTTCCTTTGAGGTAGGTTATCATGTATTTCTCAAAGATTCTCCATAGAAAAGTGTGATGCGTTTTGGTAAGAAGGGAAAGTTGAGTCTGAGGTTAATTGGACCTAATGAAACTCTAGAGAAAGATGGATCAGTTGCGTATAGAGTGTCTTTACCTCAAATTTTATCCCAGGTACCCAATGTTTTTCATGTTCCGATGTTGAGAAAGTATATGCCAGATCCATCTCATGTTTTTATCCTAGAGGTAGTTCAGTTGGAAGGGAATATCTCTTATTAATAACAATCAGTTCATATTCTTGACTGTAGAGAGAAGGTGTTGTAGAATAAGGTAATTTACCAGGCAAAGTATTTTTGGAAAAACCATATGGCTGAAGTGGCAACGTAAGAATCTAAAAATGATATGGGGGATAAATACCCCCACTTATTTTGATAAGTGAATAAAAATTGAGAGAACGCAATTCCCAAAAGGGTGATGGATGAAACATCCTAGGTATATAAGAATAAGACATATTTCATATTTATTAATATTTGTGAATTAAATATTAACTTTATGTTAAAGGGCTTTCTATGTTCGATAACGTACCCGATATGCAACAACAGATTTCTTTGGAATCTTACATTGTACACTAATAATATAATATTATTATTATAAATGGTAGTTAACTCCTAGATGTTGTATTAGCAGGAATGAACAAAACAAACTACAATATTATTATACATTTTTGTTAAATGTATTTACATTTATCCAATAAAAGTGAGTGGCTTAAAATATGAATGAATCTAATTTAAAGCATAATTTACATTAAAAGGCCGATTTACCGCCTTTTAATGGTGAACCCTTTTTAAATATAGTTTTGGTCACGTTAATATATTTTAATTGACAAAATAAAATCCTTTTTTAGATTGGGTACATCAAATTTTACTTTGGGTAATTTTTTTTGTATTTTTCTAATAAAGTTCAATTTTAATGAATAGTGAAAAATATTGTATTTTAATTCAAAAGTGCCTTTTAATATAATTTATTTATATGGATAGATAATATTTTTAATTGGTTTTAAAGTAAAATTAAAATATATTTTTACCATTTAATTCAATTGTTGTTATTGGAAGTATATTCACATTGAAATTGGACATAAACAAGTATCAATCTTTTGATAGTTATTGTTTCTTAAAAACACGCTATTTGTTTTAACAATGGGAATTAATTTTAAAATTAATTAATTTCACATCAATATTTGGAATTTGTAAAAATAAAAATCAATTTTGAATTCTGAATATCAAATATAGCTTAGGATGAATTTTTGGTATTTTTCAGAAAAATATCAATTTTTTATGAATAGTGAAACCACTTAGTGGTAGTAAAAAAAGCTGACTTTTTCATTTAAATGAAATTTTACAGGTTCATTGAATTGAATTTCTAAAATCCGACATAAATAGTTGTTATTAAGAAGTAAAATATGGTTAAATAATATGAAAATAATTTTTGGTGAATAGTAACTTTTGACTTTTAATTACCGCGGTTAAAGGTAAATAGGGTAATTCCAGGTTAAAAGAATATAGTAATAATTTAAAATTATCTTAAAACTTGTAAAAACCTTATTGGATGAGTCATGGAAGACCATGGACATATTTGGGTCGATTTTGGGACCCCTTTGATCCACTTGGGAATGTTAATGACAATTAAGATCAATTAATTTAAAGTAAAGGCAAAATAGACATAAACAAAACTAGTTTAGTAATTAATTTTTATATGGTTCTATATAAGTCCTAATTTAAACTATAAATATTACTTTAAAATATAAAAAGATATCCTATATCATGGTATTTGTTTTCTAATTTTTAGACATCAAATAAATTAAATTAGTTACGACACAATAATGAAAAAGTAATAAGCTCATTAATAAAAGATTTAAATAAATAAGATTATAATGATTAAAATATAATCTAAAACATGTCAAATTCTGATTGGATGATTTTATTTCTACCATGAATCATCTTATCTTCTAATATAGTGATTATTGGACCATTAAAAACCGATATATCATTATATAATAAAATAATGCTTTCACACTTTCCTAAAGAGCCCCTCCTCTCCCTTATAAAAAGAGACCACTTCTAACCAATTCCTCACACGTCTCAAGCCATTTGACTCATCCAACCTCTACCAAATTAATCTACCTACTTCCATCTCCTCCTATAATCCTTAACATAGGCAGAAGGCATTTCAAGATGACATTTTCTTCAAACCAAAGAGAGTTACACAAATTTAAGGTAACTGTTTCTCTTAAATTGTTTTCATTTATTTTACTTCTCCAACCCCTAAATTCTTTTTATTTCATTTTTTGTAACAACACCAGTATAATAAATATACTAGGAGGTTTTTATGATAAATATTCGAACTAAACTTACACAATCCTCTATATAATGGATGAATAACATAATGTTTCTACGGATGGAAAATTAAGGCCTCACGAAACGATGACTGTTCAATTACATCTTACCGCCTATCATGGTGGCCATTATGATGGAACTATATTTATATATGATATATATTATTTTTATGATTTCCTTATTCTTTTGTACTTCCCATTTATATCATGCCTTTATGGTCTCCATAGTCGGTAAATACAATAATCTCATTTGAGGAAGTGCAGACTACTGCCCACTCAAATTGATTTGATTCGTTAATGCATTATGTAGGATGTATAAAGGATGGATTTAATGATATGATATATGATATTATAATGGAATTATTATATACCTATGTATAATTATGTTTTATTTTCATTAAAATATGAAATATAAATGAAAGTACCATTCATGAGTATGTACGGCTTACCGTCTCCATGAACGGTGCATTTCATTTCATTCCTCTAAATGTTACTTACTATTATAAAAACATGTATATACTAGATATTTATTATATATATGATATCCAAACCATGAATATCATTCCAGATATAATGAACTATTGAACACATGGACAACTTGTAAATATAAGGTGTCCATTTTGGCTCGAGTACCAAATATCGACAAAATGAATGCTATTAACTTAAATGATTTCATAATGTTTATAACATGGTAATAAGTGATATAAAAGGAATAATAAACTTGAAAAAGGTTCTTAAGCAAGTAGAAATTAACTTTATTTTATTATTCAGGTTATTAAAGAATGATCGAGTCAAGTCGGACACGTGGTAAGGGACTTCGTCTCAATCTCCTTTCATAGATGCATTTTTAGTTTTATACACGACTTTATCTTATATGGTGTATAAACCCCTTTTACTTTTCATTTTATTCAAAGGGAATCTTTTTACATAATGATTTTTACTAAACAACAAGAAGGAATATTTTTTTAATGTATACGATGACAACGACCTTTCCACCGCCGCGAGTATTATTTGGTCTTTGGCTTCCTTAACAAGACAGAATGTTTTAAAAAAAATAAATAAATAACATATACTATATTTACATATTTTGGTATTGAAAATGATTTTGATAATGGATTTATTATTTTAATATCTTGAAATTACATTTTTCGTTTTCAATATGGAAATGTTATCTTTCATTTATGCTTTTGTTATGTGTTATGATCATGTTATGGTTCTTGGGTATTATTTACGTATACAGGTGGTCCCGTGATAATCCTAGGGTGGGTGATCCCGAGATAGCTCTCCAATGCATTGGGTAACGCAGTAGAGGTAAATGTGAATGTTTCTCCTAAGAGATTTATGGAATATACTGTGATTGGTATTCCAAATTAACTCCATATATAGTTGTGATAGCTACAATGTAAGTATGGTATGTATGTTGCAAGTTACCTTTATGATTTATGATTTCTATGTGTCTTTCATAAATCTTATGATTTAATGAGGTAAGTAAAAGAGTTTATGTTTTGTATCTATTTATGAAAAAATGTTTTCATTTATTGTTTTATAACCCTTAATGATCCTTTTATGCTCATCCCAGGTTTCGAAATGTTTTCACAAGAATTAAATATTAATAGGGTCAAAGATGAGATCAAGGAAAAGTCATGCTGTCTAAACCATGGAACTAGACATGACTCTTTTTTTAAGAGTTTGTATTTTATGAAAAAAATGGAATCTGTGTAGAAACGTCTACCTTTTAATCTTTTAAGATGTAATAGTTATATCTTAATTCTCTAAAACTCTAAACCTAAAAAGATCCTCAATATGAATTATTCATTTAATTCAATATTATGTAATGTTTAAGGCCATGTCCTTATAGTTTCACTAAAATATTATAATTTCCCAAGGTTTACTAGTGAGTAAATTTTTAAGGAGATGTTTATTCCTCATTTTAACAATGTATTCGATAACATTTCATGGTTTTTTTAATGATAATAATAAACCTTGATGAGACTTATTTGTTAATAGGTATTTCTTATGAAAAAATTTACTAATTTTTTTTGTATTGAACCTTATTTCATGCATATTAAAATGATTATTTTGAGAGAAATTGTTTCTAAAAAATAATGAATTGGGACTCATATAAAATTAATTTGAAAATAAGTAAAATATTTAGAGAAAAGAAAAGGTATTTTTTTAATTAAAAAAAATTTCATTGTTATATTGTCTAAATTGTGATGTGTTATTTATTTAAGTAATGTTTATGACCGATTTCCCAAAAATTATATTCCTAAAATAACACCAAGAATGAATGAAAATGAAATATATTCTAAATATTCTTTTTAATATATTTATTAATGTTGGGTTCATATTATTTGTATGCGACAAAAGGGTAAGATAGTATTACATGTAGTGATAATGTAAGAAATTTCCATAAATAGATTGAAATATATTTTTATTGTGAGGTATCATTTTATTATAACCCTGATGATTCATTTATTCCATGTCAATTTTGACTGATTTTATGATGGGAAATTAGGATGTAGACATCGGAAGGCACCAAAAGGACAATATCCCTATAAATCATAATCCTAGAATGATTGGAAAAGAATATGATATGTTTTTCGGTGATTTATTTGTTCATATATAATATAAATGGGTGTGGTATCTATGCTATTCTATAACTAGATATACCACTACATAATATATTTATATTAGATATTTTTATGAGACACCGCCCTGTATAAATTAGTAGATAATCTTACTCAATGATACCATAAGGATGAATTTTTGGTTTTGGAATGATATTCAATGTCATGGGTTATACATATCATTAAAATATAACTCCATTAATTAACTTTTTTCAAGCATAATTCATTAAATAAGGTCCAATGGTTAATAATACGATAGAATTACAATTTATTGATACCATATAGTAGGATATACATTATAATATTTTCCATGACATGTTTTTATGTTGTTGTTTGACATATAATAGAATTTAAATTCCTAGAATTTAGGTAGAAGGAGGAAAATTATGATTCCATGTATGAGGAAAATTTCACCAAATTTTTATTTTTTAATCCCAAATTTATTCAACCTGATGTTAGTGAAAATCAGTATTTTTATTCAGAATTAATAGTATGATAACAAAGATCATTTAAATAAAGTGAATTTATATGTTATGTGAAACCTAATCAATATGTTCTTAACATGGAGATGTATTTAAAATATTACAATGTACCTAAATAAAAAAAATAAAAATGGGTCCACTATAGTGACTGTACGGCTCCTGAATCTGTTGATCCTGTATCTTCAAATATTGAAGTAGGAGACTTTCAAATCCCTCTTCGTAATACTTCTGTCTCCTTCCACGATGCGCTAAAAGACACTGATCTCAGTAGCGAGAAGTATCACAAGAAACCTCTTTTCTGAAAACTGGATGATGGTGGTTTTTCGGTAGATGCTGATCCAGAAGCTCTGAAACAGAGGGAGAAACTATTCAGGTATTTGGTCCTTGTTCGACTTTCTTATAACACAGGACATAAACCATGGCCTATCTCCGAATTAATGAATAGGATTTCTCATTGTTGGAGCTCTCCAAAATGGAAGATGGTCCCCTTAGGTAAAGGATACTACCACATTCTCTTGAGCTATCAAACTGAACTTGAGCAGGTATGAAAGATTGGAAATTTAAATCTTAATCCTGGTTTTTTTAGAATCTCAGATTAGGATCCTAATTTTAATCCATTCACTCTTAAAAATCACTAGGCACATGTGTGGGTTAGAATTCATAGGCTTAATTGGTTTTTTTGGCATCTGAAGATTTTAAATGATATTGCTTCTTGTTTAGGATCCCCTATTAAAATTGAACATAAAACCTTGAATGGGGATCTTGGATTATATGCTAGAGTTATGGTGGAGGTAAACTTAGATAGTGACATACCAACTTCCATAGTTTTTAATTCCCCTGATCACAGAGTAGAGCTCAGTATTGAGTATAAAAATAAACCACCCCTCGTTGAAGTTTTCAAACTGATTGGGCATAATTTTGCCACTTGTAGGGTTGCTAGGAAGCATCTGGATCCGCCAGTTAAACATGATTGGAAAGAGGTTAAACATACCAAAAAAGGGGAAAATACTATGGACAAATGTTATACCCCTACAAAAAAGAATGATGTTTGGGTCAAGAAATTCAATTACCCCTCAATCTTAGAAGGAAAACCATGGGCTATTTTGGTTGAGGAAGAGGATGATTCTCAAAACAATGAAAAACCGATTGATTTAAAAGGATCTGTTGATGACTGTAATAGAAGTTGTTCGGACAAGAGCATCCCTAAACCTATTCCTAATTCATTTAATATTTCCTCTTCCTCTGGTACTGCATGTTTGAATCTATGTAGGAACTTGGAAGAATCAATACCTTCTCCCAAGGAGAATTATGTTGCTTCCAACAAGATATGTAGTGATAATGTTAACACTGCAGATCCAGGTAACACTGTGATTTTTCATTCTGATGTTAAAAGTGTGCCTATTGATACTGATGTTCCTATAATTAAGACTCAATCTATTATTGGAACTTCTGGAATCTCTGATGATCACATTTTTTCACACACTCATGGTCCTACCCTGAATTTACATGCTGAATCTCTCCCTGTTCAGAAGGAGGAGTCTAATACCCTGCCTGACATGCAGATTCCTGCTCCTTTGTAGAAACAGTTGGACATTTCCATTACTATCCTTGTTGAAAATACTGATAGTTTTACTATGAGCACTATCAAACATGCTGATAATGCTTCTCTTAATCATACTCAATTGGATTGAAACTTTCTACACACTCCATTTCCTATTCTTGAATCTGACCAAGATCCTGCTGACTGTTTGGTTAACAGGATGGTGCCTAATTCTTCTCCTGTCAATCAGAACAAGGACCATAACTCTCCTCCTGTTTCTAATCGCTCAAATCCTATTGAACATGAAACTATCCAGAATGATACTGAGCCCCATCCTCATCCTGATCAATCTCCTGCTCATGATGTTATTCTTGAGACCATTGAGAATAGTACTATTCTCCCTCTTGTCTTTGAAAAGGATTCCACTCATAGGGCTGAACAGCCTCACACAATGGACAGTTCTTCTCCAATGTGTTCCTCAGATTCTGTCTCTATTCAAAATGCAGATCTGAAAGCTAATCTCCCTCACAGTTCTGAATCTGATGGGAGTCAACATAATTTATCTTCTACCTCAATGGTTATGAGATCCCAAAAAAGAAGGGCTCTGGTAAATCAAAAAAGAAGAAGCGTTCTAACCCACGACACAATCAGAAATGAATGTCCTCTTCTGGAACTTCAAAGGGGTGGCCAACAATAACACCTCCACTACTCTTAAGTGGTTTTTAAATACTCATAAACCACGCCTTTTTTCCATTTCTGAACCTATGGTCAATTTTAAAACGAACATTATGAGATTTGGAGCTCTTAATTACAGTTTTTTGGGTTCTTGTAATAAAAGTCCTCAAGTGGACTCTATGTGGATTTTTTGCCGTAATACTTTAAATAATATTAACATTAATAGAATTTTTGATCAGCAATTTACTTGTGACTTTTTATGGAATGGTCAACACATCTTTTGTACTATGGTTTATGCCAAAAATAGGTATCAGGATAGGAGTGTTTTATGGCTTGAACTCCTTGATATTGTTAATCATATTCAAGACTCTTTGATTGTTTTGGGAGATTTCAATTCCATTCTTACCCCATTTGATAAAATTGGTCCCTCTCATCTCTCCATTTCTACTAGAGAGTTTAAATCTACTATTGATGACTGTAACTTAGTAGAGATCAATCTTATTGGTGCTAAATACACCTGGTACAGAAAACATTATAATAAGAACGTTGCTAGTAAACTTGATAGATCCTTTGTCAATATGAAGGCTCTTGATATTTGGGACAAAATATCTAGTGTTACTATCCCTATAATCTACTCTGATCATCATCCTATCCTTGTTAATCTCCTCATGAATGATCGAAAACCTTTATTTCCCTTAAAATTTAATAATTCTTGGTCTTCGAATCCTGACTGTGTCACTTTTATTTTTAACACTTGGAACTCCATGAAGCATCATAAATATTCTTTTGCTTGTTTACATAAATTAAAAGTTCTTAAGCAAGATCTCAAAGGTTGGAGTAAAAATTCACACTCAAAAATAGATCTTGACATCTCTTACCTTGAAGATGAACCCAATCGCTTCCAAACTTAGAACACTAATTCTGATTTTATTTTTGGATCCTCAGTTGGAGGATAATATCTCTTCTAAACTTAATTCCTTACTTACTTTTAAAGACAATATTCGTAAACAGATGTTTAGAACTAAATTTCTTACTGATGATGATCGCAATACTAAATTTTATAATTTTCTTCAAAGAATTAGAATGGTCTGTCGTCCTCTCTCAATGCTCATTCCTAGTGACTTGTTCATTTATTCTGAAGAAGCCATTACGGATCATGTTACCTCTTATTTTTATAACATTTTAAATGGTCCGGACAGAAATGTTGATCTTAAACCTGACATCATTCCTTTGTTGGTTAATGAAATGGATAATAAGTCCCTTTTAAGAACTCCTCTCAATCATGAAATTAAAGACATTGTTTTGGGTTAAATCCAGACAGTGCTCCTGGTCCGGATGGTTTCAATAATGGTTTTTTCCAAAATCATTGGGATATCATTCAAAATGATGTTTGTAACCCTGTTATGATCTTATTCACTCATGGATCTCTTCCTCATGGAATCAATGCTCAATTTATAACTTTAATTCCTAATGTTGAGAATGCTTCTGAGATACATCAATTCATACCTGTAGAATTTATTAACACAACCTATAAAATCATCACAAAAATTATTGCAAATAGAAATGCACCTATCTGCAATATAATTGTCTCTATGACCCAATTTGGTTTTATCAAAGGAAGATCCATTCAGGACTGTATTTTCCTTGCTTCTGAATGAATGAATACATTAAACGAAAAATCTAGAGGTGGTTGTGTGGCCATCAAACTGGATATTAGAAAGGCTTTTGACACCATTGATTGGAATTTTATTTACAAAGTTCATAGAAACTTTTGTTTTAATGATTCCTTTATTGGTAGAATCAGGAATCTCTTTAACTCGGCTCTTATCTCTTTCCTGATTAATGGTACCCCTCGTGGTTTCTTTAAATGCACTAAAGGGGTCAGCCAAGGAGACCCTCTTTCTGCCATCCTCTTTGTTATTGCTGAATATTACCTTAGCAGACTCATAAACCACCAGGTTGAACAAAATTTGATTAAACCTATTCAGGTGTCCAAGAACTTAAATCCCCCCACCCATCTTTTATATGATGATGATATTATCTTATTCATAAAAATGGATCAGAGAAATCTACACGCTCTCAAGAAAACTATATCTCACTATGAGGATGTCTCTGGTCAGGCAATTTCCTGGAACAAATCTTATATCTTTTTTGGCAAGAATTTTCCTGCAAGAAGGAAATCTGGTATTATAAATTACCTGGGTATTAAAGATTGATGTTTACCTTTCACTTATTTGGGTGATCCTCTATTTTGGTGTCATCCCAGAGCTACCTATTTTTATAATATCATTTCTCAAATCACAAATCAACTAGCTAATTGGAAAGGGAAGTCTCTCTCCATGGCTGGGAGAATCTATTTGGTTAAATCGACCATTGTTTCTAAAATGGTCTATTCCCTTATGGTCTATAGATGGCACGTTGGTATATTTAGAAATATTAATACTTGTATTAAAAACTTCATTTGGTATGGAAGCATTTTTGAAATGAATCTTGTCACAATTCCTTGGAATTCTTGTTGTAAACCCATTGCTAATGGTGGAATTGGCATTAAAAATTTAAAGTTATTCAATGATTCTCTTCAGGCCAGCCTTACATGGTGCATCATTGACTCATCTTATAAAGCTACTAATTTTCTAAAACAGAGGTTTTTCTCTAAGCTTTCAAAAGGTAATCAGAATTTCATTAATTCTCCCATATGGCCTTCAATTCGGGACTCTTATCACAATATCAAGCAATATTCTAGATGGATTTTCACTTATGATTCTTCCATTAATTTTTGGTGTGGCAAATGGTGGGGTAGCCCTCTGATTTCTTTGTTACCCCCTAGTAATCTTCCTGAATATACTAATCAGTATATAAAATAGGTCTTTCAATCTTCTGATTGTGATCTTCCTGATTATATTATGCAAGCTATTGAGAATTATAATTTTTCCTATGTTGGTGATTTCCTTGTTTGGGATCCTTCTTCTAATGGAATTCTAGATTCTAAAATCTATTATAAACATAATTTCTCTGACCATGAACCTATTTTTTATTGGGTGAATCATTTTAACAAACCCTGGATTAAACCTTTCAGGCTTACACTTATTTGGCTCATTGTGCATAATAGATTACCTTTGGAAACTAGTCTACAAATATTTGGCATTTCTCTTTGTTCTAAGTGTCGTCTGTGTAACCAACACAGGGAAGATTCCAATCATCTTTTTCTAACTTGTGCGATTCCCTCTGCTCTTCAGAATTTCATCTTTGATCTTTTTAATTGCAGAAAGCCCATTTATGATTCAATTCCTTTGTTTCTAAATAATTGAACTAGACATGATGCTTCCCTGCAGGTAAAAAATCTATTTCTTGTGGCAGCGGCAGAACTCTTACATGATATCTGGTATGTCAAAAATGATCTCATTCACAATAATCACTCTCTCAATCTTAATGCAGGGAAGTCCCGAATTCTTCTTGCGATTCCTGAAGCATCCTCAATTCAAAAGGACTGTTGCAACAACTCAGTTGGTGATCTTATGATCCTTCATCATCTTCATGTTCCTGGAATTTTCCCAAATCCTAAACGCTCCTTTGAAGTTTTCTGGAAATCTCCAATGCTCGGATTGATCAAAGTTAACGTTGATGGTGCTTTCAAAGGCAACCCTGGTCCTTCCAGTTGTGGTGCTATCCTCAGAGACTCGGCTGGTCATTGTCAGGGATGTTTCTTTGTTGGATGTGGTCAATCTTCATCTCTGGAGGCAGAAATGCTCGGCGTCATTCATGCTGTTGACTTTGCTCTTCAAAGAGGTTAGAGAAATCTATGGATTGAAAGTGATTCAACCACTATTATACATGCCATCTGGAATGGCAACATCCACCTAGCTTGGTCTCTCACCGCTCGTTGGATGAACTGCCTTAACTTGCTCCATGGGATTGACTATATAGCTAGTCATGCCTACCGTGAAGCAAATGTCATTGCTGATTCTCTAGCCAAAAAAGGAGTCCATCAAAGAATGACTTGGCTGGACGCTATTCCTCCTGAAATATTAAATCTTTTTGATAGAGATTGTAAAAAATACCTTCCTTTCGCATTTTGTAATCTTTTTTTTATTATCAATAAATTATGCTTTCTTCTTTGACCAAAGCATTACCTTTAAAAAAACATGGAAACATATGAACATGGAAAAATAGGAATATAGAAGAGAGATACATAATGAAATAAACAGTATTCACGGTTTACTACCAAGACTATATCACATGGTGAACAAAATCCAATAAATAATTAGTCTACTCCCTAATCCCATACATGATGTCTAATGATAAAAAAATCACCTAATGAATTGAAGCACTATCTAGTAACAATGATCATAACATTTTCATGAATATGGGTTCTAACTAAATTTTTAAATAGTAATAATAAGCATAAGGTTTACACATTTGATGATATTTGTATGTAAACCATGTAATCAGATATAACCAAAGGTTGTATCATAATAGAGTAGAATAATGAATTTATTTATTTAATTATATGAAATTAATATGGAATAATTTTCATATATCAGGTTAAGTTTTTTCTAAATTATGTGAAAACATGTAAAAATATATTTTAAGAATCATTATAAATGATCCACTTTAGTGCGTATTATGGGAAAATATTAAAGTGTCATTAAATACGAAAAAGGAATATTTGTTTGTATTAAACAAGAAATTAACTAACACTTTTTTCTATGATTAAGTAATATATTTTTGAAACATTATGGAGTCTAAAATTAGATCATTGATAGAACATGAAAATGGTTAAAAAATGGAATTATTCTCTTAATTCGGAATGTCTTCCTAAGAGGAATTGAGATGGGATCTATTTAATACTTGTATTAACCAATAAAATAATTTTTAATTGAAATTTATTCATAATATTATATCACATAAATCTAATTTTTAAATAATATATAATAATAATTAACAAATACATTTGGATACGAGAGATATTGTTTAAATAGATGAATAGGTTATGGTTTTGAGAGATCTCTAAAATTTTGTACGAAAGTGTACTATATAGTAACATAATTTCATTAATAATAAAATTAGATTCATTAATAAATTAACTAATAACCCATTCAACATATATATATATATATTATTAAGACTATAGGATGTTAATTAATGTCCTTTTTTGTGGTTTATAAGGATTAATTTCATAGTAATGGGGTTGTTCATTTCAGGGTTTTATTATTGGTTCCATTGCTATTATTATGGTATTTCATGTAAAATAGAAGAAATAATCTTGATGAGGAATAAATAGTATTACAATGAATCAAAATATTTAAATGTTCCCATAAATCATTTATTTTATGTTGTGAGGATTATTTGTTTGATAAAATGATAAGGACAATCATTTAGTTAAACTTGGAATTTTTTCAACCATCATAAACTAGTTTTGTTTTACTATCTAATATTATATATATATATATATATATATATTAATTTCATAACCTGAAATAATATATAATATACATATTAAATTTTTATTTTTGGAAAAACAAGATGGTGGTAATGAAAAATGAAAACTCATAATCCATGAGGGTGGGGAATCGACAGATCACAAAAGATGTTATCATTATTAAGATAAAAAGGATGGAAAAGATATTAATGCATTTATATTAAATTATAAAATTATTTATTAAATTATATTTATTTTAAAATTTTATCATGTCACATAGGATAGGTTGGGTGAGGGGTGGATAAAAAAGGAAACGAAATTAAGAGAAAAATATGTACGATTTTACCTTTTGAATATTGTCTCATACAAGAAATTGATAAGGCACTTTGAATTGGTCTGTTTGTTAGACCAAAAATATTAGGACATGGTGAAGAGTATAAGGATAGTGATTGGGAATAATATTAGAATTATTATATTTTTATAGGTTGTTATGAGAAGGGGTGGTGAGGGGTGAAATATTTTTGGGGAGGACAATGGTTTTTGGGTATTTTATTCATTTGTTTATTAATTTTGATCAAGAATTAAAATAATTATTATTAAAAAGAATAAATATAGTAAATTTATTAGGTTATTTGGATGAAAGCGTTTCATACATCATCAAAATCATCATTCCGGACTACAAAAAAAATTTCATTTTTAAATATAAGAAATTTCAATATTTCCCTATTCACAAAAAATTCAACTACTTTAGAAATCTCTCAAATATTCACCGTAAATTTTTATTAAAGACTATTTGGAAACATTAATCCTTTTTATGAAATTAATTTTTTATATTCGATATATTTACATGTTAAATAAAATATCATATTGTTAAAAAAATAACAATTATATTATTATAAACGAATTTATGAACCATTGATAAATAAATTGTGTACCCATAAAATTATATTATATTAATAATACATCCTAATATTAATAGATTAATTTATTTTATGAAAATACTTTTTCTTCAAAATAATAACATTATTTATAAAGTTATAATGAATATTTTATGTTTAACAGAAATAACAATAGTTAATTTATCATGTACAAAAATTACTTATACCTGGTTATAAATATATCATATTTTCATTTATAAGTTACCTAAATATTATATATAATTTCATAGGTTAGGTTACTCTTCTAACATTTATATTATTATTCCTAATGATCATATTACTCTTCTAGTGGTCTTGTTACTATACTAATGGTCAGATTTCCAATGATCAAAGAAATTTACAACATCCTATAAATATCACTTCTTCCATTCACAGTCACATCTATTTTACCACTGTTATAAATAATATTATCCATTAAATTATTATTTTAATTAAATTTTTTCTTTCATTCTACTGTTCACTTCATGGGTGTGTTCATTCTATTAGATCGAGTAGATCCAAATTTTCATGTTCTTATTATCTTATTTTCAATTTATTATCCCACTATAATATTTTTCATCATTACAAGTATATTTTATGACTACTTTTTAATTATTCATTTTATAGAATAATTTTTATTGGGATCACTGTGTGATGTATGATATCTATACTACAAGACATAATTATAATGTGAAAACAAGAGATTATATTTCTCCATTATCTCCTCCTCTATTTCTCATGTTGCCTCTTTATACATATGGTTCCTCTATATTAATTTTACAATGTGAGTTTTTATTGTGTAAGACATTATATCTACAGTCCATGATCCTCACCAGATGCTCCTCATAAGAGATAACATTTTCTAGTGAGACTACCTCTAAATTCATTAACACATAGGGATCTTATATCTACCTCATACAGAGGGATACATCAAATACATCCTTAACATGAGACATGGATGGTGTAGGTGTATTTTGTTATTCCAGATCCCCAATGTGATAATGATTCTATAAGGGAGAAATATATAGGAAAAATCATTCCATTATTCACACATTTCATTGAACACTTCCATGGAGATATATGAAGTAATTTTACGGGTCTAACATCAGACTCTATTTCAAATTGATGATTTTATAAACATATATTATATTTATTTTTGGATAACATGATGTGATGTTTAATGTTTTTCCCCTTTTAAAAAATTTCATTTAACGTTTTAGGTTCCGATATCTTACGTTCATTGACATCATCCCAACATGGGATTGTTCTATATATTTTACCATAAATGTATTCATATATATCTATTTTTATTATTTCAGGGAAACTAATTTTCTATGATACATCTCTAGTGGATGATTTTTTCTCCCATACCTTAATAAATCCCATAGAAAAATATCTCAAAATGTCTTCTATTGAATGAATAGGTCATTTAGATTTTCTATCAATTTTAGGATGAAATGATTTACTAATTTTAACTATGTTTTTAGAGCATATTGGAGAGTTTTCAAAATAACAAAGGTAAATGATGGATCACCATTGGATGAAATCCATAATATTATTCCATATATCCGCACCACTTATTATATATATGTATACATGCAATTTGAATGACTGAAAAATCATCCCAAATTAGGATAATGTTAGTTATCTTTTTAAGATGAAACATAATGTCCCACATAATATTGTTATATTAATTTGACTTTGAATGTATATCGACAAATATGATGCTGTGGTTTTTTTATTTCTACGTTGGTATGGGTAACGGTTGCATCATCCCCTTAGTAATTTAACTTTCATACTTCATCTACTAACATAATAAGACCTTTTATGTATATTCATTGATCTATTTCTACATATTGTCCCACCAATTTGGATCTCAGAGATGTTGATAAATATTTATGCTCCCTTGGTTTATAGGTATGGTAGAGATATATTTATCGTTCAGAATATCTTTCTTTATCTCTTTATTAGATAGAACACATAGTTGTGACCCAAATTTGATGAATTATTCCTCATCAATTTTCAATCCATGGGACTTCAATATGCTAATAGATTATACATTATTTATAATTTTCACATCATCTCTATGAGCATCTTTTATATTCTATAAAATTAATTGTGGAGAAATAATTTATGAAAGGATTAATGATGTTCTATACAAATGGATTCACATTTCCTTACTTTTCTAGACTAATAATACTCGATCCATCTAAATTCTCATCTTTAAAATTGTTGTTGGATCCTTTCTACAAGGAGGACCCCCCTATTATTTTATTTAGATTGATGTTATTGGATTTTGTATTAATAATCTATGATAACCTATAACCATCATCATAAGAGGATATTAAGATTATTCTACTTGAATATATATTTGAGGCTCTTACTCATTGTTTATATCTCACACTTCTCCTAATAGATATAATTTTTCAAAATTTACAATGTGAAGATCATAGATACCAACTCCAAATCTTTTGTTAGATAATTTCTTTGATGAACATTTAGATTCCATGAGGTGAAGGATATTCCATAATCATTTCACATTAGTACATAGACTAAGACCGTTTTTAATTCATCTCAATATAAAATTAATGTTTTCCACTTTACAGAATTTAAATACAGGTATAGTGATAACCCTATTTTTCACCCATTGATGCAATCTCCATAATCACTAGTCCAATAAAACATTACTCCCTTCACGTTATATTGGTTAGTGGGTCTGGAAATAATAATACATTCAACAAAAATCATTTTTAATACCTATATTTACCGTGTAAACTATGGATATCCATTACTGATGTTGGGTTAGGCCACTCATCCACTGCCTTTATTTTGGAAGGGTCCTCATAACATCCATTTTTAGTGACAATATTTTAGAAAACAATACTTTATCCATCCAGAACACAAATTTATTGTATGATAGTTAAAATATTTCAATAATTATTCATTTTATTTATTTATTTATTCCCTTCTATTTAATCATTTTGATATGATTTGCAAAATTTTATGATTTTAAGTATGTTTTCTGAAAAAGTGGGAAAATTGGATAATTCTAGAAATTGAATATTTTATTTCACTATAGAATATCTATCATTAAATTTAAAATTTTAACTAAAATGGGGTAATTATTTTTTATAGTCACACATTATTAATGGGGTGAATCATATTCTTATAGACCCATATCCCATTAGATTACATATATTTCCAGGCAAATTAATCATATTGAAAAATAATTTTGGCTGATAGAATGGACCCTACCACATTTAATGAGGTATATATTGGGATACAAATATTAAAACATGGCTATTATAGGTTGGATAGAATGATTACATGAATGTGAATGTTCTTAATAAATTTATTTAATAAATACGCTGATTATGGAATTATTTGAATAAATCAATTTTGTGTATGTGTAATAGTATTCTTTGACCCAAAAAATTATTGATTCATTAATTAGGCCATAACACCTTCTAAATGTGTCCAATTTAATTGAAATTGTTGTAGTTGGTATCCAATTAAATTAATAAAATCTGTTATGTAGGAACCATGGAGATGTTCAGCTATTTGGTGGGTAGAAATGAAGCAAACATCTAGAAGATAAAATATAGAAGATAATATTTTTTTTATTTATATTTCCTCATTGTTTTGTCAATTTCTTTATTGACAACATGTTACCCATTATTTAGGTGTACCATTAATGGAGTGGCGAAATTATGTGTGTGTTTTTGAAAGATATGGTTTCAATTTTTTACATCGTTATTTCTTACACTTAATGGTAAAAGATCATTTGCCCTCTTCAGTTGTATAGGTTTTAAATAATAGTTGTGAGTTTTATTATTTTATGTGATTGTATATGATTTTAAATTGGGTTTTTTTATTTCATTTGTTAATGACCATTATCTCCCTCCACAAGGTTCTAGTTCATATATGTTGGAAAACACCAGTTCTCGGGGGTGATGTACTTGGCAGTTTTTTATACATGTGTAAGGGGTAGGGGATATTCATCGTCTATTGGAATAAATATGACTCGATTAGACATTTACTATGTAAAAGGGAGTTATTATATAAAACATTGAAACATATATTATGGATTTTATACCAAACTTATAATTTGGATAGATTTACTCTCACTATTACCATTTAAAAAATGGAGTGAGTGAAATCAATTGTGGAATCTCACTTTTTTTGATATAGTAGAAGATAA